>CATIWK010347683.1:0-15392 GCA_949634005.1 Mallotus japonicus
TGTGCATTAAATTGAATTCAAAAATTGGTGAAAAGTTTAAATTAAAAAATAAAAATTAAATCAAGAAATGATAACATTCAAAAGGTGCTAACAATTAAGGGAAGTTTTCACAGATAACCCAAACACCAAAAACTATATCAAAAATAGCATTAAAAACTTTGTACCGGTACAAATATTTGTATCTATATAAATGAAATTAGAACCACTAGATTAATTTTTATTTAATTACAATCATTGATTATCCTTATGTATCAATACCCATAATATGCGTCAATTGTTAGGATTAAATAAGTATTAATCTGACGGTTATAATTTCATTTATATTGATCCACACGTTTGTACTAAAGAATGACTCCATCAACTTTTTATTCTTTCAAAACTAATTCTTGAAACAAAAGCTTTTCAAAAATGACCCATAAAAACACGCTTCTTCTTCTACTCCTTTATTTCTCTGCTCTCTCACTCTCTCTCTTCTATCACTCTCTCTCTCTCACTAAACATAAAATTCTATTCTGTACATTTTTTGGTTGCACTTTGAATGTAGTATTTAAGCCTCTGTTTTGGGATGGTTTCAAATGACACTTTGGCATTGTTGTTATCCATGTATATATCATATCAGATTGATACAACCTGCTAGGACAATTGCACTACAATTGCAGCTTTGGCAACCTTCGATAATGGCCACACTGTTTTCACATTCAATCGATCTGGTTATTCATGCTTAATATATGCCTCTGAATCATTGCCCTTTTTGTGGTTCTTTTGGAGAAACAGTTGATCACCTGCTTATTTTTTGCCACTTCTCCATAAAAATCTGGTCTTACTTTTTACAATTAATGGTGGGTAATTTGTTTTGTCATGCCAAATCAGTTCGTCTTGCTCTATCAACAATAGTGTGGTTTAGTTTCCGACAAATTCCAGCGCGACAACTCTTTTCTTTGCTATTAGTTGATCCATCTGGAATCATCAAAATGATGTGGTTTTCTCTTCAAGAACTACCTCATTCTTGCAGCCGAAGAAGTTAATTCTCATGCGATTTTCATTTTGGATGAAGGCATCTTCTCCCTCATGTCATTATTCGGCATTTGATTTACTACTCATCTCTATTAGCATCCACATTTAGTCTAATTCTGATTAGTTTTTGGTTTTTGATCTCGCTTTCTGTGTTGTTCTCAGTTTTGGTGTTTTTGGTATTATCTTCTTCAGACTTCTTTAGTTTTAGGGAGGGGTTTTTTCATCACTCATATTTCATTACAAGTGGTTTTTCCCCTTATTTGAATTAATGATCTATGAAATTTATCTTTTTATCAAAAAACAAATCTTTGGTAGTGATTCACTAAAATATTGTGATCTTGATCTACTACTTCTTCCACTTCCACTTGTCATTTTTATTAAAAAAATTGGAGAACTTCTAAGAGAGTGAAATAAATAAATAAAAAATATTATAGATTAAGAGAGTGAATAAATAAATAAATAAATATTATATTATAATGGAATAAATAATATATATTGAATGTATATGGAGAGAATATTAAGAGAATATTGGGAGAATTTTGAGAGAACTGAGAGAATTTTAATTTGTGAGGAATTATAGACAACAAAATTAATTTTTAAATTTTCTAAAATAACCTCATAAACTAGTTGTTTATAATTGTTATAGGGGGTAAAATTATCTTTTTTAGGTGCAAAACCGCAAGCACATGGTATCACCAAGTAGTATAAAAAATATCATTCCCATGGAGAGTCATTCTAATCACCTGTTAACTTAATTCTTAATTGTATAAGGCTTGCGAATAAGGAATTTTCGGAATGAAATTTAAATAACAAATAAATAAACCTATAAAATAAAAAAAATTCAAATCTAAAGAATAAACAATCAATAATCAAAACTTGCTAGGAATTAAGTCACCTCACAATCACTAAGCTACCCGAATTTACTACTCAATTAGCTATGCATATCCTGAGTTTTTCTAAAGCATCAATTAATCTTTCTCAAGTATCAATTAATTTAAATTCGCAACTATCAATCAAGGCAATAAAGATCCAATTCTCATTGCAATCCAAACATCTAGATATCAAAATCATGAATTATGAAGCACAACTCAATGGGATTATCTCTAATTTTGAGTTAAGTTAAACTCGTGTTTATGGGTCTATTAGAGTTACCAACTCTCAATGTATAATCCTAATTGAAATCATGTTATTGATGGCCAAACAACAACAAGCATTAAGATTAATAAACACAATATGCAACAACTAATGAGTTTATTTAATTGGAGCTTAGATCATGTTTGGATCATCAATTCCTAACAAATAAATATTTAGCTTAACATATTATCAATAATCTCTAAGAAATCACAAGAAAAACAAATAATAAAAATATAAGAAAGAGAGAAGAATAATGAAATAATTATCATTAATCTTCAATCTTCAATCTTCATATTCTTGTTCCTTCAATCTTCTAGGATTCTTGTTTGTAACTTTGGTGTCTAGTCCCCAAAATGGCTTTTTTAACCTAGAGCTAAAATTCTCTATTTATAGAGAAAAATATCCTAAATTCGTCCAAAGACCAAAACAGTAATTTCCCACCTTCAAGACCTCCTCCAATGAGGAAAATAACTCCATAAAATAGCTCCTTAATTATTGGCTTGAATAACGGACTCTTTAGGAAAGCCAAATTCCTACAAAAACATACCAAAAAGATGCATAAATTAACTAGGAAACTAAAAAGGAAATAAAACTAAGCTAATAAATTAAAATCCTAATAAAACACTAATCACAAATAATAAAATATAAAGAAATACTAATAAAACCTATGAAAATTAAATAGAAACTATGCAATAATTGACACTAACACTTTTGTAATTCTTTTTTTATTTATAAATTAAAAAAAAACATAAATATATATAAAGGAGGGGGGGAGGTTATAGCTTTGGGCCCCCATTTTGGTCGTTGCATAAACAACAATTCATAAGAAGAATGTTGCACTACAACCTACAAGCCCACCTTTTTTTTTTAAAATTAGGTGGTTTGGAATCGGAACCGTAGGTTCACAGTTCAAGGGGGTGAAACCAGCCCTGAATCAGTTCTCCAGTTCGAGCCAATATGGGTTTTAACTGATTCCAAGCCTGACCAGCCCATGGCCAGATCTAACTATAACTCTTTATGGTGTTGATGACAAACTAGTTTGGTTTCTCTCTTTTTCTATTCACTTTCTTTGATTTGATTTGGATGATCTATTGTTATTTTAAATTAGTGATTTGTTTTATGAGTGATTTGTTGTAATTTTCAATAAGTTGATTTTGGTGTCTCACTTCTGAGGTAATGTTATTTGTCGTGACCCGTGATTGCTGAGGTGCATCACAAGTCGTAAAAAATTACATTAATGTCCTTTATTTTTACGACAACAACAACAACAACAACAATAACAATAATAATAATAATAATAAGTTAGTTACAAGATATAGGTGTTTAAATCATAGCACGATAGGTTCAACTAGTTCATTTTAGGTTTATAGATTCCATCATTTTAATTAATTATTGAAAAAATTTAAATTTCAAAAAAAAAAAAAATGCTTGTGCCCAAATTGAATTTTGGGCTAAAGAAATTATGAGCCCATAATTTTAAGTGTGATTTAAATTAAAAAGCCCAATTTACAAAACTTGGTGAATAAGACAGAAGAAAATTGCAGAAGCAGGACTGTTCACAGGTGACTTAGGGAAAAAGAGCGTCAGTGGAGTTATGAAGATTTAGGTGAATTTATTTTTCTAAAAACGGAAGACTCCTAAGCTATGAAATTTATTTGGGGAAATGAATTCTATTAGTATAAAAGGTGAAGAATGATTGGGAGGATGGCATCCATCAACATCTACAATCAATAATCATCATCAACCAATCAAAATTCCAAGAAAATCATTAGGAGTCACTATCATTTTCTTTAATCTATCAACAAGCACTATTTTTCTTTTATTATTCTTTTATCTTGTACTAAGTACATATAAAAATCAATACAATTTCCTTTTGGTTTAAAAAGTTTCTTTTATTTTCAAATTTACTTCGTCTGTGAAATCCAAGCAAATTGTGGTAAAGGTGCTTGGAAATCCATAATCTGTCTGTCGAAGTCAGTTCATTTTGAGGACTCTAGCTCCTTTGGCACACGTGCAAATACTAAAAAAACCAAAAATTAGCCAATAATCTTTTGGCACGCTCGGTGGGACACATTTCACCAGATGACAAAACTCAAGAGTGGAAAAGAAATATCTAAAATTGGAGATTCACCCAACAAAACACCTGAAGAATCAGGTTATGAACATTCAGAAGGAAACTTGGTTCCTCATGGCCAAAATAAGGACGAGGCACCTTTCAACAAAATAGGTAAAAAATTGAAAGCTGTTGATATTGCTACTAAGAGTACTAATTCTCAAGCTATTGCTTTTGAAGGAATAAAATTTTTATAGGATATAGTACCTCAGATGGTTCATTCTCTGAAATAATCTAGCATCTCTATTAATATCAGTATTTGGAATTTTGAGGAAATGATGTAGGATGTTGTGCAATCATTTTTCCAAGATAAATAAGCAAGCATCCAAACAGGATACTATATTCAAACTAGTGGCAACACAGGAGGAGTCTGGCAACTCTATAAAGATTGCTCTAGGAGCCTAATTGATCACTGATGAAACTATATTCATCCACATCGGAGGGATAAAGTCGGGCCTAATAATAAAATAATTACTCCTAACGGCCTTAATGGTCGAAATGGTAATAATTTGAATAATAATAGGTCTAACCAATAATTTTTTGACAAGACTAACCCATCTTTGTAGCTAGAAATGTATGAACAAGAAGGAAGAGGCATAGGGGGCAATTCTGCCTAGGGTTATATGCCAAATGCCCAGGCTCATGTGCATTTTCCCCAGGCATATGTACCACCTCCCCAAGTTCCCAGGGTGGGAGTTGATCTGGATGCTGTACGAGACGTGGTTTAAAAGCTGTAAAGACCAGGCCTGTGCCAAGTTGGCAACCTAAAATTTCATAAACCATACCCAGATATGATTGACAGGGACAACCCTTATCCTAGGGGGTATCGAGTCCTAGAATTCTCTCTATTCTCTGGAGAAGATGGACAGTCAATGCTGGAGCACATTGCTCGTTTCACCATTCAATACGGAGAACTAGCAAACTATAAAAAATTTCCTAATTTATAATTAAGATTATTTCCTAATAGTTTATCAGGAACTGCCTTCACCTAGTATGCAATGTTGCCTAGAAATTTTATTCTCACATAGCAAGAGATCGAATGGCAATTCCATACCCAATTCTTCATAGCAAAACTAGAGATTTGCATAGCTGAATTGTCTAGGATGACTCAAAAGGCAGGTGAGCATGCTGACCTATTCATTGCAAGGTTCAAAAGGATGAAGAATAGATGCAAGATCATGTTACCTAAGAGTGAATATGTCAAAATGGCACAAAGGGGGCTTGGTATTGAACTGAGGAAAAAAATTCCAAGGCATGTAATTCTGTGATTTATATAAACTCGCTGCTAAAGTAAGTGAATATGAGGAGCTGCACAGGGAAGAAAATTAAAGGAGGAAGGCCTCCATGGGTACCTATTTCTAAGAGGTATCCAATGCTAAAATTATTGTGGCAGACCTTGCAAGTACTAGATCGTGTGTTTGCCCTTTGCTAGAAAAGAAAACTCCAAAGACTTCAAAAAAATCCCAGGGTTCTAATCCTCAAATGCAATATACGTTTGAAATCTAAAAAAGGATCAGATCTTTGATTTCCTTTTTAAGGAAAATTCATTAAATTACCACCTGGTCATAAAATTCCAATAATAGAGGAATTGAAAGGAAAAGACTATTATAAGTATCATAACTCTTACAATCACTCCACTAATGCCTGTTTAGTGTTTAAAAATGTGGTACAGGACCGAATTAACAAAAGTGTGTTGAATTTCCCAAAGAAAAATGACGCAATGCTGATAGAGGAAGATCCTTTTCCGGCTGTAGCCATAGCCAACACTATCAATACTCATCTTAAAGCTTTTCTAGGCATGAAGAAAAAGCTCAAAGAAAGGGAAGAAAATTAGGACACCCTCCAACCATCTAGAAAATTTGATTACAGAGTGAAATATAAAAGGAATCAATTAAGCTACTTAGGCCATAGATACTAGTATGGTGAGCACAAACCTAAGTAGAGCAAATTTCAAAAATTTGCTTTATCTTAACCCTTCATCACATGAAGAATTCTACTCCCAAGATTCATTTTGCAATTCAACACACAACTAAACATACATCAACATGTATAAATAACACATAGGAAATCAAGTTGCGGAATCACTTACCAATTTCCAAGTGTTTGATGTAGACCACAATAATCTACTACAATGGATTGCCTCCTTGAATCAATGCTCTAGCCACCCAAGTGTGTGGCCTATAGCTTGAAACACCAAAGCTCTCCAATCACCTTCTTGCCTTCAATTGAGTGTAGTTGCAAGCACCTCTCAATAGACCCAAGAAGCTTCAACTAACTCAATACTACTAACAAGATATAAGAGTTTATATTTTGTATATATTAGGTTTCCTTTTGGTATATAATTTGTCTCGACACTTTCACTAACACTTAGTGAAATATTGTCTCTACAATTTTTCTCTCACAAAAAATCACACACCCTTAGAACTCCTCTAAGGATATATATATATATATGTAGAGAATTAGGGTTAACTTTAGACACACCATTAGAAATATCTCTTACACACTCATCATCACTTAGCCATCACATGTCAAAGCAACTTATGTGAATATCTCATAAGTGTCCAAAAGAGGTGTAGAGATTTTAATCACATCACATGCATTAAATCTCTACACATCCCAATCTCTACATATCCCACTAACCTCCTTGCCCCAAAGTCAACAAAATACACACACATGTGTAAAGTTGGCCTAATAAGCCAAATGACTTATATATCAATTCATGGACTTGGGCTTGGTTATTGGGCCAACTCTTAGGCCAATAATTAGGCCAAGCCCAATCCATAAATCAGTGGGCCTAGTTGATGGGCTTGGGCTTTTTGGTTGGGCCAACTCTTGGCTCAAGCTCATTCCACCAAAACTAATGGGCCTTAAGGTTGATGGGCCTTGGAGTTAGGCCAACATTTGGCCCAAGCCCATTCCATCAAACCAATGGGCCTTGGATTAATCTTTGGGCCAAAACTCTTTTGGGCCTAGGCCCATATACCTTGGGCCATTAATCAAAGTCCAATAGGAAACATATATATTCTTTATTTAATACTTTAATTAATATCTCATATTAATCAAGTATTTAATAATTAAACTCTTGGTGGAATTTAGATTCCTTGATATGCTAAAATCATTGCTCAAAGCATAAATCCAATTCCATTAATCAAATTAATTGATTAAAGTCTTTAATCAATAATTAGATTAATAAGGTGATATGGAGAAACTCTTATAGGTGTGACTTACTAGGTTCATGTCCAATTGGCAATGAGAATATAATATCAACTCTTGATATTACTTGAAACTCTTTTAAGCCTAAATGTGAAAATCCCAATTATACACATTTAGTTCTCATAAGTTGTGAGTGACCCCTAGCATCAATATCACAACTACCCAATTAGAAATGAATGCATATGTGATTCACACGAACCCTTATGATCATAATTACCATGCACTAAAATCCCTTCATTTGAAGATCCCGATATAGCCTAGAGTCAAGTTTAAGTCAAACTCTAATAGCTTTATCATATAACCTCATCTCAAGTTATTCTTGATTAAACATAACAAATACTACAAGCACTTTCTAGCACTAAAACTCTTTCAGACTTAGTTGTGTTTGTCCTACCCAGGAACTCTATTCATCAAGAATAAACTTAGATAGCATAGGATCTATACCAGTTCACTTCGGGTAACGAATCCCTTCTTAGTTAAACACTCATCCCTACATTAGACTGACTAGAGCCACCACACGCCATATACCCATGTGTAAATAACACAAGTACGTAAGCGGTAACAAACTCTAACCACTCAAATGTGGATAGCCGTGTCACCTCAGGTCAAAGGACTATATGCACCATTATGACCTAGACTGTGATTGTTGACTATAAATGAATATCCTTACAATCACAAATCTAACATCACTGTTCGATCCACCCATCACATGAGTATCCATATGTCTATTATGATATCTCATATCAAGTAGCATGAGACTCACTACCTCCCACTATTAGCATCACATACTAATCAAGGAAAATAGACAGAGGTGATAGTCTAATTAATATCGCCCAAATATTAATTAATTGACTATGAACATTTTATAGCATATGTACTAAATAAACTTGTAGCTCATATTATCAACTCTTGACAATAAGTTTATTTAACATAATGCTAAAGTGTAAATACTCAAATAAACAAACACTTTATTTAAATGAATATTTTATTGCCAAAGGGATAATTTACAATGTCATTATACATTACAAGAATGGCACTAGGGCACATCTATGCTAACAAAATATTCCAAGTCTCCATCAGCTAACACTCCCATGAAGTCAATAATTCCTTCTAGATAAAGAGATAAGCCTAGAAGAGGGAAATGGATGCCCATGCCAAAACTATCATACCACAGAAATTCTATAATAATTGGAGGCAACTAATTGGACCTAGAAATAATTGGAGACCTGTCCCAAATTGGAATTCATAAAAAAGGGCAAGGAAATTTTCCAATTCAAAAAGAAATGCCTTTTTATAAGCCTAACTATTCTTGGAATATTTCTAATAACTACAGGTATAGGCCTAGAAAGGAAGAAAATGTGATACCAAGATTCAACAAAAAATAACCCAGATTTATTATTCCGCCTCTTATAGAACTAAGCAGACGCTGTCAATGAGTGGAGCATAGGAAATTTCAACAACGCTTGACTCGTACGTAAAAAAGGAGGCTTCAGAGACAACGAACTGCTAAAAGGAAGAAAAAAGAACAGCAAGTGTAAGATCAAGTGATGCAAAAAGTGGAACTTGATAGCAAATCTAAGTTCAGAAGAAAGGCTATTGAAGATCTAAATCCTAGCAAAGAGGAGTCTGTGGGAAGCTCAAGTTCTCAAGAGGTAGACTTTGAAGGAATCATTAAGCGAGATGAGAATATAGAAATATATGTCTTTGAGGTGGAAAGAAACTCTATGCCCTTTGGGTGTGCTGCTACATAGTCATGCTTCCCCAGGAATTCATAATGGAAGAAGCTGAGAAAAATGAGCCTTATGACACTTAAGGAGCAACTTCATCAAAAGAACCAATAGAACATTTGAGTGGAGTTGTGATTTAAGCAACCAGGTCGGATTTACCCAAAAGGGTTATTCTTGAAAAGCCTTCCCTGGAGATGACTAGACATATAAAACCTTTTATACATCAATGCTTACTTTAATAGTAAGCCTTTCTCCATGATACTTGTGGACAATGACTCAGCCTTAAATGTCACACCTCTTAGACTTTTAAATTCTCTTAGTAAAAGTAAGGAAGATTTGATTTCTACTGATATTATTGTCTCAACTTTTATAGGGGAAGTTACTAAAGTTACAGGGATTTTGCCAATTGAGATTATTATTGGTAGTAGAAGATTGCTTACTACATTCTTTGTAGTGGAATCAAGTGCCAGTTATAATGCTTTGCTTGGGAGAGACTGGATTTATGCTAACTGGTATGTGTCGTCTTCTCTACACTAATTTTCGCTCTTCCGAAAGGATAATGAGGTTAAGGTGGTCTGTGATGATAACAAGCCATTTAGCACCTGTTTAAATAATTTAGAGGTCATAATCTATGATGTAAACCTGGGGCCTCTTAGATTTTCTAGAAGACGAATTAACGGAGATCCTAAAAACATCTATTTCTCCAATGAAGACATGGAAGCAAAAGTGCAGGAGCATTCAGATATGATTTACAAGGAAAAAGCCATCGAGCCTTATTCTTATTGGCTAATTGAGAAGCCCATTATTGACAAGATTGATGAGTAGACACACAGAGGAAGAATTGGCAGTAGCTACAGCGGTTATTTGGAAGTTTGTGATGTAGCAGACAATAGATAAAATAATCAATAAAGAGCTTGAAGTAAGTGGAACGGAAGTTATAGGTGAGGAAGAGCTCGAAGAAGACTTTGATGAGCTATGGCTAGAAGATTTACAGGAGGCACCCCAACACCTTCAAGATAATTGGCATGAAGTTCAGGACCCTTTAGAAGAAATTAATTTTGGCACAAATGAAAAGCCAAGAATCTGCAAGGTCAGTTCTTTACTGAAAGAAGATATCAAAAAAGAGTCAATTGCACTGTTGAATGAATTTAAAGATGGCTTGGCATGGGACTATACGGAGATGTCTGGGCTAGATAGAGAGGTAGTTGAACACTGCCTCTATAAATCCTGAATTTTAACCTTTTCAACAACTTCCCAAAAGAATGTCAAAGGAGATAGAGCTAAAGATTAAGGATGAAATTGAAAAATTGCTTAGAGTTGGCTTTATCAGCCCAACTAGGTATGCTGAGTGGCTTTCTAATAGAGTCCCTATAATGAAAAAGAATGTTAAGCTTAGAGTTTGCATAGACTTTAAGGATTTAAATTTAGCCACTCTTAAAGATATTTATATAATGCACGTAGCTGACCTATTAATTGATGTTGCCTCTAGGAATGAGCTTTTATCAATCATGGATGACTTTTTAAGTTACAATCAAATTTTTATTGTAAAAGAGGATGTATCCAAGACTTCATTTAGATGTCCAAGAGCAATAGGGACTTTTGAATGGCTAGTTATGCCCTTTGGCTTAAAAAATGTGGGTGCAACATATCAAAGGGCCACGAATGCTATTTTTCATGATATGATCAGCCATCATATTGAAATTTATGTTGATGATGTAGTGGTAAAATCCAAAAAGGCTTCTAATCATGTTTTACATCTAAGAAAAAGTTTTAAGAGAATGAGAATTTATCATTTAAAACTTAACCCTCTTAAATGTGCTTTTGACGTACATACTGGAAACTTCTTAGGATTTCTTATTCACCAAAAAGGAGTTGAGATTGACAAGAACAAAGCAAAGGTAGTGCTTGAAGCCAAGCCGCCTCAAACCAAGAAGGAATTATAGAGGTTCTTGGGGGGAAGTCAATTATTTAAGGAGGTTTAGCTCTAACCTAGCTGGAAAAACTAAAGAATTCTTAGACTTGCTAAAATTGAAATAGGAAGCTAAATTTAAATTAGAAGAAAGGCACCAAATGGCCTTTAATAAAATTAAAGAATATTTATTAAAGCCACCCATTTTAGTTTCCCCAAGAGAAGGAGTACCCCTAAAATTGTATATATTAGCCGAAAATGAGTCCATTGGATGTCTTTTGGCTCAAAATAATGCATTGGGGCATGAGCAGGCTATATACTACCTGAGTAGGATTTTAACTCCTACAGAAATAAAATACTATTTTTTTGAAAAATTATGTCTGACATTATACTTTGCTTGTACTAAATTGAGACATTATCTTTTGAAGCACAGAGTATAAGTGATTTCACATACTGATTTAGTGAAATATATGTTGAATAGAGTAGTGTTGTCAGGCAAAATTAGAAAATAGTTACTGATTTTGATTGAATTTTCACTCATTTATCACCCCTAAAAATAAGTGAAAGGACAAGCACTTGCAGATTTTTTAGTTAATCATCCCACCTAGGAAATCATTGAGGAAGGAGACCTTCGAGTATGTGGAGTTGACATCAAACCTTGGGTGCTTAAGTTTGATGGATTATCTGTAGAGAAATCAATTGGGGCTGGTATGGTAATCACGTCACCATTAGGGACAAAAATAGCCCTCAGCTTTACTTTGAACTTTGAGTGCACTAATAACCAAGATGAGTATAAGGCTTTAATCATAGGCCTTGAAATTCTTCAAGACCATAGAGCTAAAGAGAAGAAAGCTCACCCATCCATCCATGAAAGGGGATTGTAATTTGTGGTAGGGGATTAGCGCATTGACATCAAAAGGTATCTGGAGAATCCTACCAAAAAGGTTCTATTCAGAGTTAAAGCTTAGGCCTTGAATTATGTTTTAATTAAAAATGACCTCTTCAAAAGAACTTTAGATGGATTGCTCCTAAGATGCCCTTCCTTTCCCCAAACCATGGAGATTCTAAAATAGATGCATGTAGGTGTTTGTGGTGCTCACCAAGCTAGAAGAAAAATGAGATGATTGATCAGGAGATATAGGTACTTTTGTCCATCAATCTTAAAAGACTGCATAACATATGCCAAGGGGTGTCAATAGTGCCAGAAATATGGGAGCATATAAAAAGTACCAGCTGATGACCTGTATTATGTGGTAAAGCCATGGCCATTCCAAGGTTAGGCTATAGACCTCATTGGAAAAATCTATTTAACTTCTTCTAAAGGTCATAGGTTTTATCATTGTAGCCACTGACCATTTTATAAAGTGGGTGGAAGCCATTCCTACAAAGGAGGTAGAACAGAAAGATGTTATTTTGCTCATCAAAGAACACATTATTCACAGGTTTGGCATTCCCCAGACTATTTCGAAGGACCAATGAATAATGTTCACTGGTGAAGAAATGAAGAAATTTATGGAAGATTATGGTATCAAACATTTGAATTCAACCACCCACTATGCTCAGGCAAATGGTCAGGCGAAAGCCTTAAACAAAATCATTATAGGCATATTGGAGAAAATACTGGAAGAAAACCTAAGAGATTGACCATGAATTTTGTATGAAACTCTCTAGGCATATAAAACATCAAAAAGGGAAGCCACTAGTACTAGCCCTTTTGCCCTTACCTTTGGGCATGATGCCATGTTACCCTTGGAAGTGTGTGTTCCTTCTCTGAGAGTTACAAAGCAAAATGATCTAACACCAGCAGAATTTTTTAAGGCTTTATTGATGGAATTAGAAAATATGGATGAAGAAAGACTGTGAACTTTTACCAGTATGATAGCTCAAAAGAAGAAGGTGTCCAGGCTTTATAATAAGAGAATCAAAAAGAAGAAATTTAACGTAGGAGACTTGGTCTAGAAATTCATGTTGCCACCTAGAACAAAGGATAGGGAATTGGGGAAATGGTCTCCCAATTGGGAGGATCCATTTAGAATTCATCAAGTTTTAAATGGCAATGCATAGTGATTAGAAAGCTTAGAAGGAGGCCCATATAAAAGATTCATCAATGGCAAATATTTGAAAAAGTATTTTCCCATTATATAGGAAATGAGAGAGAAAGACTAAAGCTTTTTAATTGGCCTTTGGCCATAAACGATCACCAAATTATATTGGTGGTACTCTATTTTGTTTTTATGTAAGATGGCATATATAGCTACCTTTTTAAATGAATAATAAATAACATTTGTTTATTTTTGTGAGTCATTTTTGCTTTGAATAAATAGTAAAGTTTGTTGTGAGTATGGTGAACAGTAAAATGATAAAATCTAGGCAGTATTTCTACTGATAATTGAGCCTTTTGGTATGCAATGCATGGCTGTGGTGCAAAATGTGTGAACTATCTTATGAGAATGCACGAACTCAGCAAAGCAAAAAAATATCCAAAATAATTCATCTATGTAAATTCACCATAAAATGGCCAATGAAATCTAAGTATCCAGTCACAGGCTATAAAGCCATATAAAATCACTAAAGGCATAAAGTCAAGGTAAATTATATGGATGGTACCAAAACTTTGCACTAGATTACAAAATGATACTATTACTTCAATTTGTATCTTTTTGGTACCAAAACATTGATTTTAGTTGTACCAGGAAGTCCCAAAAACACAATCAGGTCAAATTTGATGACATGGCAACCAGAAATGCCCCGTTAGCAGTCACATCGTATACCACATCGGCAAACTGTTGCAACTTGTTTGATGATTTACTTTTCGGACTAGTTGAGAGAATTCTTAAATAATCCAAATTTGAATAAGCAGTATCATTAACTTAAGCTTTTTTTGTTTTTTTTTTCACTTTTTGTTTTTTTATTACTGACGTATCATACGAAATGGCTACTGACGGGGCATCTCCGGTTGCCATGTCATCAAATTTGGCCTGATTTGTGTTTTGGACTTCCCGATGCAACTAAAATCGATATTTTGGTGCCAAAAAGATACAAATTGAAGTAATGGTACCATTTTGTAATCGAGTGTAAAGTTTTGGTATTGTTCATAGAATTTACCCCATAAAGTCATGTAAAACATTCATAGCCTAACCCAAGGCTATCATCAATACACACAAGTCATATAGTAAAACCAAGTTCAAGTCATGAAAAGCTAAAGGGCGTCAAAATCAAATCCTCTAAAAGTGTCCTATATCTCTAGAAACTTCTTTCTGGTAGTAAAGGCCTCCTGCTTCTTCCATTGAAATACAAATTCCTTTTGGTCAACCAGTGATTTCCCTACTTCCTTAGCTTTAGAGATAGCCTATTGAAACTCTAATGCCATAATCTTGCTCTTTTTGAGCATCTCCATCTTCTTAGCCTTGAGAGTGACCAATCTTGCCTCCAAATCAATGATCTCTGCAGCTAATTTATCAACAGAGGCTTTTGCCTCACTCTCTTTAGCCTTCATCTCCTGTATGTTTTGTTGCTAGGCCAAGAACTTTATCTTTTGCTGATGGAAGGAGCTCAAGTGTTTAGAGGCATCAAGCTGGCTAGCACTAGCCTCATCCAAATGAGAGAAACTCCAAACAACCTGCTTTTTCAAAGAAGAAATGACTGAGGATTTTATGCTATGCTCCATGATGCTAAGATCTACTAGCAGGTCAAATTTTTGAGTCTCCCTCAGTGACCCTATTTGTGGATTGGTAATAGACTTCAATAGCTTCTTAGTTTTGGTGACTTGTTCTTCATTTGGAGTATAGTCAAAGTCATGATCATGCTCAGTAGATGAGGTGTCCAAGAAACTCAAGTCCAAAGAAATATCTTCATCAAATATAGAACACTAAGTATCTGGATCATATGGAAATTAATTAAAGTAATTAGTACATGCTGATTGAAGATTTAAAAAGAATTAAAGAAGTTCAAGTAAGAAATAAACCTGAGTTGTAGGAGATGAAGTGTGAGTAGAGACTGCAGGAGGAGAAGGGATCTTAGCTTTCTTCTTACTAAGGGTGGTCTGCTACAAGCAAAATGAGGTGTCTGCCTCAGTTAAAGAAGACCCTATAAGAGAGTGTGGGTCACGGCCTCACGGGGAAGAGTGGGCTCCTTACCGCAACTATCAGTTATTTCCGTAAGGTACGTAAGGATTAAAAAGAGATAATATGCAATAATATAAATAAAAAAGAAAAGGATAAAAAGTTACTAGAGCCCATAGCTGGTTCTTCACTCTCTTCATCATCATCCTCAATTTTTTTTT
>CATIWK010347706.1:0-13336 GCA_949634005.1 Mallotus japonicus
AAAATTAACCTAGAAATTAAAATCACAAAATTGAAGGGCTTACCTAAGTTGTTTCCTCAAATTGATTGAGGAATCTTAAAGCCCAGAGGATGAGGAACAATTTGAGACCAACAACTTGACCGGAGCTCGCCGGAGTTGTCATCGGAGTCCACACCACTTTCGGCCTCCAAGCAAAACCGAGAAAGAAAAAAAAAAGAGAGGAAGGAGAAGAAGAAGAAGAAGAAGAAGAAAAAGAAAAAGAAGGAAATGGTGGTGTTGGTTTGGTTTGTGCAGGGATTGAGAAAGAAAGAAAGGAAAAAAAATAAATAAGAGGAATGGTTGATGAAGATGAGAAGCATACTGCTTCTCACGTTTTGGTTTTCAAAATTTTTTTTTTTTAAAGCATAAAAGGACAAAAGTTCTAATAATTTAAAATTGCAATATCTACTACACATAATTACACCCATTCACTTAAATATTCATATATATATATACTTCAAACTTTATTTAAAAACTTCATTAACAAATATTTTATTTTATTATTATTATTTTTTTTATTCTCTACTACAAAATGATATATACACTTAATAAACATAATTTAAATTCCCCAATTCAAATAATATACTCAACTAAATAGTAATTAACAAATAACATTAAACTTTAATTTCAAATTAATAATAATGTCATAAAATAATAAAGTAAATACTAACAATAAAATATTATTTAAATTTCACAAAATAATAAAATTTTATTAACACTGCAAATCTCAAAATAAATTTTTAAAATTTGTATTTAATAAAATACGAGGCATTACAAACACTTAGCATTTTTAAGGTGTCTTACATTTGTGATGTACCTCATTCCCCTCCATATTTACAAATTCTGATATATCTTTAAAAAAAATAATTTTTCATTAATTAATTTTGTCCCAATTTAGTCTGAAAATACAAATATATTTAATTTTTATATTTTAATTATATAAATAATATTTTAATTTTTTACTTGTACCATATAATCCATCAAACTCTTATCACAAAAATGAAAATTGATAATTTTTTCTTAAATAATTAGTTACATTTATTTTATTTTTTTGAAGCGAATAATTAGTTACATTTATTAATAACAAATAAAGTTAGTTAATACTTTTATATTTGTATAATTTTTTTGTCTATATTTTTTTTACCTATTTTGTCATTTAATACAATTTATAATTGTTTAAACAATTATTATAATTCATGGATGCAATCAGTTTTGGCCATTTAATAATTTAGTTTGGGTCGAAAATAATTGATAAATTTAATTTTTTTGAATAAAAAGTACAAAAAAATTAATTATCTTGTTCAGGTACTTTAAAAATATTATAAGAGCAATAAGGTAAGTTAAACATTTCTTCAATTAATGATTTTATTTAATATTAAACTCCCTTGTTTCATATTAATTGACGTTTTATGTTGGATTCTTTTGTTCTAATTTATTTGATGTTTTCAGTTATCAATACATTTTAACTTCTCTTTTTCCTATCCTACCCTTATTTAAATAGGAGAATTAATTGAATAGATACACTCATTTTGGGAATATATGCAAAGCTAATAATTGGTTGAGGAAATTATTATAAGTGTAGTATAATATTTTATACATATATTAATTACATTCCTTATTCTAAGTGCATAATCTTTAAACGTCAATTAAATTGGAATAGAGAGGGAGTAGAATATTATTAATTTCAAAAGTTATTGCTCTTCATTATTTTTATTTTAAGTAGAAACTTAACATATTATATGATGAATATCATGAATTTTAAAATACAAAATGGATTATAATTAAAATATAAAATATATAATAAGTTTAATTGTTTAACTAATGAAGAATCTTTTGAAAATTTATAGGACTCAATTATAAAAATATTTTATTTTATATCATAACTAGTCATGCATCCATACGTTGCACAAAATATTTATATTTATTTTTTATTCCAGTATCTATATATATAAATAATTAATTTTTAAAAAGGATAGCTTTTTATATTTCATTTGATATAAATGTAAATTAATTTTAGGTAAATGAAAATAATAGAGTTTTTATATATTAAAAATATAGTATAATGAAATATTATTATATAATAATCTTTTTTGTTATTCTAAATATTTCAAAAAAAATTAATATATAAAAAATAACATTACATATTAAACTAGTTAATAACATGTACGATACGTGGATTGTAACTTAATATTTTTGAAATATCCTAATAAATTGTTATATTTTATTATTTTATTAAATATCCTAATATTATTAAATATCCTAATATTTTTTTAAATATCCTAATAAAATAATTTACTAATTGTGTGTATGTGTGTAATATATATATATATATATATATATATAGAGAGAGAGAGAGAGAGAGAGAGAGAGAGAGAGAGATTAATTTTGATATTGTATTTTACTTAGTTACTTATTATCTAGACCAAATTATTTATGTTTTAATTAAATAATCACTTCAATTTTATCCGTTACTTTTATATTAATATAATCTTTATTTGATTGTAATTAAATTGTGAATAAAAAGAATATTCAAATAATTTTTGAAGCAACAATATAAAATAATGAAATGGTATCAAATTGAGTTCATTTAACAAAAATAAATTGTACGAAAAGAAAAATTTACGTTATCGACATAAATGATAGTATAAAAAAATAAAAAATTTGATACCTTTATGGTAAATTAAACATTTAATATTGTAATTAATTTCAATCTTATATAATTATTTAGTCAAATATTATGTAATGATTTTAAATTTTTAACTAAAAAACTGATTCAGTTGTGTTTAACACTTTTATATTATTTTAATTTATTATTAATTTATCACTTATTTTTGCAACTAATTTTAATTTAAAATAAATAATTAGTTACTTATTATCTAATTATTGTTAATACCTAACTAATAACTATTTTAATTTTGTAAGTTCCTTCAATATTATTTTAATTTATAATTCATTAGGCATCTATAATTGTAATTAATCTCAAATTATTAATTAGTCACATACTATCTAATTAATTTTAAATTCTTAATTAACTATTATTTCTATTTTTGTAGGTTACTTTTATAATATTTTAATTTTTACTTAAATAGAAATAAATAGTTGGTAGAAAAATATAAATAGTTTTAAAGATAATACAATATATATATATATATATATATATAAGCACATAATATTATCTAATATTTTTAAAGAGATATAAATTATAGGCATGTTGGTGAAAAAATCACAAACTTTTCAACCTTTTGCAAAATTATACCAAATTTTAAAACTTGACAAATCTAACTCAATTTGATAAATTATTTGCAATTTTAGCACAATTGCAATTTGATCAATATATGACATCTAAGGTGTAGTAACTAATCTCTACTTTTATGAAATTCATATTCACATCATCTAAATACTAATTATAATAGTTAGTTAGATTTCAATCTCAATAATTTAAGAAAATATAAAAATGGGAATAAAAATTTTATTTAATTTTGTAAAGACTATATTCATCTCCTTTTTTACCTATTTTAAGTCTTCATATGAATGTAAATCTATAATAATAGATGTTAGCTAAGTCACCTCAAACACCACATATGTATTTTATTTATTAATTCATTATCAAATTACATTTGATCTAAAATCGCAAATAATATGTTAAATTGTGCTAAAATTACAAATAATATGTCAAATTAGGCTAGTTTTGTCAAGTTTTAAAGTTTGATATAAATAAGCAAAAGGTCAGAAATGTTGTAATTTTTGGTACTAATGGGCCTAAATTATATTATCATAAAATATATAAATTAACTTAACAAAATATAGTAACTAAAATTACAAATGATATGTCAAATTGGACTAGTTTTGCCAAATTTTAAAGTTTGGTATAAATAAGCAAAAGGTCGGATATTTTGTGATTTTTGGTACCAACAGGCCATTATCGAATTCAAAAGTTTTTTAGAGATATAACGTCCCTATCATAAAATATAATCATCACTATAAATTATATTTGTTGTCATTTAAAACATTGATACTTTCTTTTTCAAAAATAGAAAAAATAACAACACCTAGACAAATCTCAAACATTGAATTCCTTCCACCTTTTATACTTTCATATAATGCTGAAATCATTTTTGGGTCATTTAAAAATGATTTAGTCAATTTTAGATTGACTTGTACTGAATTTAGAAAAACTGCTTTAAATCCAAACATTTTGAAAGTTATTAACCTAGAGTCTTTACTTCATCATATGGAATGTCCAACACAATATCGTATAGAAAAAAAAAAAAAAACTCTTGTGAAATTACTGCAATAATACTATATTGCTAAAAATTTGTGGACAATGTATTATATCAAGTGCATTTTTTACATTAACAAATGTTTTTTAGAGATATTACGTCCTTATCATAAAATATAATCATCACTATAAATTACTTTTGTTTTCATTTAAGACATTCATACTTTCTTGTTAAAAAATGGGAAAAAACAAAGAACACCTAGACAAATCTCAAATATTGAATTCCTTCTACATTTTGTACTTTCTTATATTGCTAGAATCATTTTTGGGTCATCTAAAAATGATTTAGTCAATTTTTAGAGTGACTTGTATTGAATTTATTTAAAAGTTCTTAGCCTAAAGCCTTTATTTCATCATATGGAATTTTTGACACAAAACGATATAGGAAAAAAAAACTCAAACTCTTGTGAAACTACTGCAACAACGCTATACAACTGAAAATCCGTGGGCAGTGTATTATTTCGGGTACATTTCTTACATTATCGAAAGTTGTTTAAAGATATAATGTCCCTATCATAAAATATAATCATCACCATAAACATTCATACTTTCTTGTTGAAAATGGAAAAAAAAAAACCTTAAAACACCTAGACAAATCTTAAACATTGAATCCCTTTCACTTTTTGTACTTTCATATACTACTGAAATCATTTTTGGGTTATCTAAAAATGATTTAGTCAATTTTAAATTGACTTGTATTGAATTTAGAAAAGCTAGTTTGAATCCAAATAGTTTGAAAGTTCTTAACCTAGAACCTTTACTACATCATATAGAATTTCTTACAAAATATCTTACTGAAAAAAAAAGAAACTCAAACTCATGCGAAATTAATGCCACAGTACTATACTGCTGAAAATTCGGTGGCAATGTATTATTTCGGGTGCATTTCTTACATTATCGAATGTTTTTTAAATATATAACATCCCCATCATAAAATATAGTCATCACTATAAATTACGTTTGTTTTCATTTAAAACATCCATACTTTCTTGTTCAAAAATGGAAAAAAAAAAACTAAGAACACCTAGGCAAATCTCAAACATTAAATCCCTTATACTTTTTGTACTTTCTTATATTGCTAGTCAATTTTAGATTGATTTGTACTAAATTTAAAAAAACTATTTTGAATCTAAACATTTTGTAAGTTCTTAACCTAGAGTCTTTGCTTCATCACATGGAATTTTTGACACAATATCATACAGGAAAAAAACTTAAACTCATGTGTAATTACTGCAACAATGTTATACTACTGAAAATGTGTAGACAATGTATTATTTCGGGTGCATTTCTTACATTATTAAATTTTTTTTAGAGATATAATGTCTCTATCATAAAATATAATCATCACTATAAATTAATTTTGTTCTCATTTAAAACATTCATACTTTCTTATTCAAATTGAAAAAAACTAAGAACACCTAAACAAATCTCAAACATTGAATATCTTCCACTTTTTGTACTTTCATATATTGCTGAAATCATTTTTGGGTCATTTAGAAATGTTTTAATTAATTTTAGATTGACTTGTACTGAATTTTGAAAGTTAGTTTGAATCCAAACATTTTGAAAGTTCTTAACCTAAAGTCTTTACTTCATCATATGAAATTTCTGGCACAAAATTATATAGGAAAAAAAAAATTCAAACTCATGTGAAACTACTGCTGCAACGCTATACAACTGAAAATCTGTGGGCAATGTATTATTTCGGGTACATTTCTTACATTATCGAATGTTGTTCAGAGATATAACGTCCCTATCATAAAATATAATCATCACTATAACTTATATTTGTTTTAATTTAAAACATTCATACCTTCTTGTTCAAAATGAAAAATAAAATTAAAAACACCTAACAAATCTTAAACATTGAATCCCTTCCACTTTTTGTACTTTCATATACTACTGAAATCATTTTTTTAGTCATCTAAAAATGATTTAGTCAATTTTAATTGACTTGTATTGAATTTAGAAAAGTTAGTTTGAATCCAAATATTTTGAAAGTTCTTAACCTAGAGCCTTTACTTTATCATATGAAATTTCTCACACAATATTGTATAGAAAAAAAAGAAACTCAAACTCATGTGAAATTATTGCAACAATGCTATACTGCTAAAAATCCGTGGGCAATGTATTATTTCGGATGCATTTCTTACATTATCAAATATTTTTTAGAGATATAATGTCCCTATCATAAAATATAATCATCACTATAAATTACTTTTGTTCTCATTTAAAACATTCATACTTTCTTGTTCAAAAATTGAGAAAAAAACTAAGAACACCCAAAAAAATCTCAAACATTGAATATCTTCCACTTTTTGTACTTTCCTATATTGCTGAAATTATTTTTGGGTCATTTAAAAATGTTTTAATCAATTTTAGATTGACTTGTACTGAATTTAGAAAAGCTAGTTTGAATCCAAATATTTTGAAAGTTCTTAACCTAGAGCCTTTACTTTATCATATGAAATTTCTTACACAATATCATATAGAAAAAAAAAGAAACTCAAACTCATGTGAAATTATTGCAACAATGCTATACTGCTAAAAATCTGTGGGCAATGTATTATTTCAGATGCATTTCTTACATTATCTAATATTTTTTTTAGAAATATAACATCTTTATCATAAAATATAATCATCACTACAAATTACATTTGTTTTCATTTAGAACATTCATGGTTTCTTGTTTAAAATTGAGAAGAAAACTAAGATCACCTAGAAAAATCCCACACATTGAATCTTTTTCACTTTTTGTACTTTCTTATATTGTTGAAATCATTTTTGGGTAATCTAAAAGTGATTTAGTCAATTTTAGAGTGGGTTGTATTGAATTTAGAAAAGTTAGTTTGAATCCAAATATTTTGAAAGTTCTTAACCTAGAGTTTTTACTTCATCATATGAAATTTTTTACACAATTTTGTATAAAAAAAGAAACTCAAACTCATGTGTAATTACTGCAACAATGCTATATTGCTGAAAATCTATGGGCAATGTATTATTTGGGTGCATTTCTTAAATTGTCGAATATTATTTATAGAAATAACGTCTCTATCATAAAATATAACCATCACTATAAATTACATTTATTTTCATTTAAAACATTCATACTTATTCAAAAATGAAAAAAACCTAAGAACACCTAAACATATCTTAAACATTGAATCCCTTCCACTATTTGTACTTTTGTATATTGCTGAAATCATTTTTAGGTTATCTAAAAATGATTTAGTCGATTTTAGATTGACTTGTACTGAATTTAGAAAAGCTAGTTTGAATTAAAACATTTTGAAGGTTCTTAACCTAGAGCCTTTACTTCATTATATAAAATTTCTTACACAATATCGTGTAGGAAAAAATGAAACTCCAACTCATGTGAAATTACTGCAACAATGCTATACTGCTGAAAATCTGTGAACAATGTATTATTTCGAGTACATTTCTTTTTTTATTAAAAAAAGAAAGAAATTTGAAATTATTGGGAAGATTAGTTTATAATGGTTTTACATAAGGTTTTTATGCGTTTGGAGTGGGATTAGTTCTTGAAAATAAAATTGAAGAAAGAAAATAATGGTTGACAGAAATTTGGCAAACAAATGGCGAGAAATCTCTATTTAATTCAATGGAATTATTACGGGTTGTTATGCATGAGTGTAAATTTTAAAATTTTCCAATTGGAATATTTTCTAAAAGAAAAAGCCATATGCACTACATGAATGAAAATTGAGATTGGAGTAGTTGCATAATTGGTACTAATTATATTTACAATTGTATGGATTGTGAAATTTATTTAGAATTAGTTAGACTAAAATTTTCAATTGAATAAAGATTTATTAGGTCGTATTTATGGTGTTAATTATTGTTCTAAGCAATGTTTAAATTAATTAAATGTAACTCTAATTTAATTCAAACTATTTTTCATATTCTAATTAGGTTAACTTGTATCTTATCTCAAACAAAATTTAAATTAATTTAAAATTATAGCATGCCATTTTGTTATATACAATTTATATTTTAAATAGATGTAATTATCTTTTATCTAATATAAATAATATTAGATAGTATAATTTTATAAGTCTCACTAAATTAAATTTAATAATTATTTACTATTCCAAATCCTAGTTTATGACAAATTTAAATTTAAATAGTATAGGAACAAATTAATTTTTTTAGTAATATCTTTAAAATAATAACGATTCTTATAAAAAATAAAGAATTCCAATATAATAAGGAATTCCAAAATGATTCAACAGTGTGTTTAATAATACAAATCCTATTCTTTATGTATATTCCCTCAACTCATTAATGGAGAGTCTCCAAACCCTTTTGTTTTTCTTCACAGGTCCAATGTATGTAACTTCCCATCTATCAAATCATAATTATTCGACAACGAATGTATTCTTCGGATTCCCTTTTGCTATGTTTTCAAAGGAAATCATTTCATTTTGAGCCAGCTTCTTCGAGTGGAGAGACTTATTTTACCAGGATAACACTTGATTACTTATCTTAAATTAGCCATTTGTTGCACAATTATAACCAGCTCCTCAATTGCCCTAGCATCCATTGTTATTTTCATGCGTAGGGTATTGTAAGAGATGTATATGAGTAAGTTGTTATGATTTTTAATAATAAAATCATTGGATGTGTTCTGAGAAATCAAAATTCTAATATTATTCTTTATTGTTAATATCACTTCTGTCACTTATATCTCCAAATATTACTATTTTATTATGGACTTTACTTATAGTTTAAATGGAATTATGGAGATTGATATTTATGATGGGAACAAGAAGAGTAGGCTAAGTTCTTGTCTCCAACAGAGGATGCAGGGTCTAAATTAATCTTTGGTCTCATTAAAAAGTTGAATCGTATGGGAGACACAAGGAGGAGAGCCAAAATACCATGTATGAACTGTTATTTTTTTTTTCACATTAGTGAACTCATAAGATATGTTGCACATATGAGTTTAATTCTACTTTTATGGCTTCTACTTATTATCTATCTATATCTATATATCTATCTATCTATATCTATATAAATATATAAATATATAAAAACTAAGTACAAGAATTGTGCCAAGTCATGGTATTAGAGGCATGTAGTGCCATGTGGCACTTTCTATGATTCCTAGGTGATATTTATTGTTGTTGTATTATGATCTTGGCTTCCTTTAATTTAACTTATTTCAGTATTTAATTCATTAGAGTTAAGTAAGTTACAAGAATTGGAAAATGAAGGGTCTTCAAAAGTTTTGAAGAAGCAAAGATATGCAAAGAAATTGAGCATTGGTTTAACCATCCTATCCTCTCTATCAAGCAGAGTTGCTAAAAGTGAGAGGCAACGGAGGGGAAACTTTTCCCAGTAAAAGCAGAGATTTACCTTTACATATTTGATAGGATTTTCCTTTATGAGGCACTATTTTCGCATGGGTTTTAGCTTATGAATTTTCGTCATTACATCATAACGCAGGAAATGTCTCTGTTGAAGCATCTTTTTGGCCGGGTGAGACAACTTATAGATTCTGATTGCATTTTGAAATTGAGTGTTGTAATATTGTTATCCTGTAAATGATCATCCATTATGTTATTCATGTGTAAGTAGCATATCATATTTAGAGGCTTTAACGTCATTTGACAAAAAAGTTTACCGAGTAAGGAATTCATAAAAAAAGACAAACAGAATGTGTGTTTAAGATGTATATCTATATAAAACAACAAATAATAACCAAGTGGTTTATGATGTTGGAAAAAGGAGATCATGGAAAAGACAAAAAAAATGTGTCGATGTTTGATTAATATTAACGTAATAGGACTGTGTAAAATATTGTCAGAAAGGGATTCATCATAATAGTAAGTGTCCCATTTGCTTTAGTTAGCTATCAATTTTGTCTTCCCATCCTTTTGGCACCCCATATTATTAGTGAGATGTGGGAATTTGTATGCTTCGTTCGAGCTATTGATTGCTAATTCTATTATGATGTAAAGTGCTTTTATTTTGTGTTAATATATTATTTCAGTTAGAAAAGTTAAAAGTGTTGGAGAGATATTGTTTTGAAAAACTTTTTTAAAAAATAATTGATATAAAATGTTGATGAAGATGCAATATTGTTGTTGATAATATAGTGTTGTAGGTGATGATTTTTTGCTGTTTGACCCTTTGAAGGTCGGAAGAAAATGAGGTTGGAGAAAGACTAGAGCATTGCATCCAGACACGTTTGCTGCCTATGAAACATATCAAATTTACAGACAACTCTCATCATATAAGATTGAAAATATGACATACATACTTTGATTAAGGGAAGAGCATCATGGTCAAGGTTTTGTGCTGTTCTGACAACGGTAATGAAGCATAGTATCATATGTTGGACTTATTAATTTTTTATACAAACACTAAAAAATTATGACTTTAATTTCCGATTTATAATAGAGGGGAAATGCAGAGTTCAAGTTATTTAACGTATGAACATTATCATTTAAGAGTTATGAAAAATTTAGCTTTCAAAAAAGCTAGATGGCAAAGGAAACTTGCAATGAATAAGAGAAGGGGTATACATCATGCAGCAAAGAGTAATGACGTGCTTTTTGGAAAATCCAAAATGGAGATGGATTAAATTGTGGATGCACATTCAGGTTTTTTTTTTTTTTTTTTCAATGATCATTTGTTATGATATTTGAATTATAATTTAAAATTTTTCTTAAGAGAAAATATGAAATATTTAAATAATTGTAAGATTATTTTGTTTATATTTTGTAGTTGCCTATAGAGGCTCTATAAATGCGAATGTAAATTTTGAGATACGAAATGTAAACTTAGACGACACTTCCAATGGTGAGTGTTGAATGTTAATTTTTTTTTTTCTGTCTTTTACGTTAGAGCCATTTTTTTCCCCTGCTATATGAATTTACATCATTTTAACTTTTGCAATTAAGGCAATGGCTTTAAATTTTTTACAAAATAGTGGCGTAGCAGTGCAAAAAAAAAGTTGCGTTCAAGGAAGCGCGCTTGCATAGAAAAATTGCGCTACAAAAAAAAAGGGGAAAATATATTGAATTTAGGGGTGGACAATTTTCATTCCAATTGTCTGAACGGCTTCAAAATGAAAGTGGACGCATGAATTTAGGTAATTTTTACATTTGTATTTTTAAAATTATTTTAATTTTAAAATGTTGATATTACTTTGAAATAAATTATGAAGTGTTTTAAAATTTTGAAAATTCAGAATAAAACCATTTAAAAATTGTCCAAAAATAATATTAGTTTGATTATGAATTTACATGCTCTGATTATTTGAAAAGCATATTTTATTTGAAAGATGTGTAATATAGTTAACATGCATTGAAAGTAAACCAATAGAATAGAGGAAAATAGCAAAGATATAAAGAAGTGTCCCATCATATATATCTATTACATGCAGTGTATGCCACATAAGTGGATGTATGTTCAGACGTTTGGTAAAGTCATGCTGAAATTTCAAAAGTTGGGAAATATGAATTCAAACATATATGTGCATGTTGTATTGTTTTATATTATTTTTTGGAATTTTTTTTAAAAGAATTTGATAACCGGTAATTTTGTCAAATTTTGTATTTTTAACATTTTCCCATTGACTTAAAAGACGTTGAAAATGTATCCTTAAATTTCATAGAAAAAATTATAAATTGCAGACATCGTGATTAGTTGGTTTTTATTTTTTTTACTTTTTATACAATTGAAGTCATTAATTTAAAGAAACCTTTGAACATTGAATTTATTAAGTTATTTTTTCCCCGCATTTGCATTACATTTCAAGTTAATTGCATCTTAGACGACTGTCCATGCTTTTTACTTTCAAAGAAAAGTCAGGCCACTTGGATATTTTTGAAAATACTGGTCTAGCAATAGAAAAAAAAGTGGCGTTCAAAGAAGCACGGTTGCACAGGAGAATCGCATTACAAAAACAAAAAGAGTAAAATACAGTGGATTGAGGGGTGGGGAATTTGCTTATGAATTGATTCAATTGCATGAAAATGAAAGTGTACATAGAAATTTAGGTAATTTTGACATGTCTATAGCTACATTTTGTTAAATATGTTGTGGCTACATATTTTGCT
Source organism: Mallotus japonicus (assembly GCA_949634005.1). NCBI lineage: Eukaryota > Viridiplantae > Streptophyta > Magnoliopsida > Malpighiales > Euphorbiaceae > Mallotus > Mallotus japonicus. The sequence continues at coordinate 12,388 of CATIWK010347706.1, forward strand.
TATTTCTTTATACAAATTCTATGTTTTTATAATGTAAATATGAAAATATTTTTTTATATATTAAGAAATAATAATAATTTTTATTTTAAATAGAAATTATGTGATATAATAATGTATTACAAATTATGTAAATAGATAAAAGTTATAACTATTTCACAAGATTCATGTATGTGATTTATGAATACTGTTTTGGCTTAAGTTGTATTGGCTGAATATTTTGTATTTTCTCCTAAAGCACCATGGACATAGTTAGAAGCCTATTTGTTAGTTCTTTAAATGATGGTTAAGATTTAGTGTCAGCTAACCAACACTGTTCCATTAAATTCCTCAAGTTAGAATGACAACTTTATGGAATGGGAATAAAACAGAAAAATGGAAAAAAAATGTAGAAAACAATAATGGAAATGGGCTATAAGAAAGAGTTTTAAAAAGTGAGTTTAATGTAGATGAATAAATTTAGGAGTGAAATTGTGCTTTGCTTGCGAACTGATGATATCATTCATGTTTGTATGAAAGGTACCAAATAGATGTATTATTTCTTGACTTTTGGAAAAGTTACAACTTCATTTACTTTTAGAAGTAATGACTATGGACGTGTATAACGGGTTTAATATTTTAGGTGTAATTGAATAATAAATTTTAATTTTTTTTTTCAGTTTGGTCGAGAGAAGCTTGGACATTTGGGAAGCCAACATGCATATGTGATTTTTACGGTGCAATAGTATGGTAGCAATAGTATGGTACGAAGAGAGGATTCAAAAGTGCAGGGAGGTTTCAAAACCCACATTCTCTTTGTGTTGTAAGAAGGGGAATGTCACATCCGTACCCTAATTATAGGTACATTTGCATTCATTTGCATTGCATTTACATATATGTTGATAGAATTAAGCTTGAGCTAATATTCATAGTTAGGTTAGAGTATCGAATTAAGCTATGATTTGTACCCGAT
>CATIWK010347952.1:0-21733 GCA_949634005.1 Mallotus japonicus
CAGTACCGTACCAAATTAATCATGAAGTTCGGTTCGGTTCGGTTTCGAGATTAAATAGTAACGGTTCGGTACGGTTTTTTGTCATTCAGTTCGGGATTTCGGTTCGATTCGGTATTTTTCCCGTCCCGTGCTCAGCCCTAGTGGAAATCGTTAAGTATGGTCTTTTCAATTGTTTATTGCATTAAAAGGTAGGTACATGTGAAAAAACATGTTTCTTGCATTAGGAGTGGTGAATTTTTTTAATCTGTATCAGTTTTCCTTTATAGTCTCACTTTGCACTGCTTCGAAATTTCTGTAGCAAATTATGTTGACAATTTTGAATTAAAGAGGCTCAAATGGCTCATCCGGATGAGCCTTTCTCTTAGTGAGTCATGCGTGCATTCACTACAGTAGGAAATTAAATGGAGCTGACCCCGTGATTGGACTTAATCAACCCTAGACGGGTAGCTCAACATTTAAAAGCGTTCCTAAGACTTGAACCCACCTCAAGGATTATGGATTCCCCCCTTACCACTTGAACCAAGTGTGTGCTTCTGCTATTTTTCATATTGATAATATAATACCTTTAAAAGTTTTTTTTGAAATAATTCCCAAAAAGAATCAAAAGTGCATGAAGAATATATTATATTGACAGTGAAAAAATAGTCAAATGGTTATTTCTTTTTAAGGGTATTTTGAGGCATAGGATTTGAATTTTTCCGTCATTTGATTTGTGAAATTTGTTTCCACCTAATTTAAAAGTGAAGGACTGTCCACTATTGTGCATTTTATCAATGCAAAATCATATGACCTTTCTATTAATAAAAAAAATTAGCATATTCAATGTTTCACTTGTGAGGTTATGGAGGAGGAGAAGCATAATATTAATGAAGTAGAACAAAATTAATTTAAAGAAGACAAATTAATTAGAGGAAGAAAATTATATCTTCCTCAGTTTCTTTGTAATATTTTGTTGTTAATAAATAATCTTGTTGAGTTTTATGTTCAATATGTGTGGTTTTATACCATTTTGCAATGATGGCTTTTTTGATAGGGTGTTATTGCAGATGGATCTTGTTGGATCATAAGTAAGATTTAAGCCATCATCTAACAAAAGAAGGATGATTAAATGACAAAACTCACATTTTCTGCCACAATATCCAAGCTTCCTTTGCATTTTTTCTGCTCGCCAATATTAACAACACTCTCAAGGCCGTTGTTGGGTTGATGAGTTCTCAGAAACTCACTCTTGAACTTTTCTCCTACCTTTTGCAGCCATGGCTGCTACTGCTGATGAAGAAACTCTTCCTCTGCCTTAGAAATTCTAGGGTTTCAATAGAGAAGATGAAGTTTGTTGGATATGGGCTAGTGCCATGGAGTGGGCTATTATTGACTTTCTTTGTTGATTGGACTTTATTGTATTATCTTTTTTTAATCTAATGAAAGTAGTTTATGGTTGTTAAAAGGAAAAACCCATTCTGAGGCCCCTAAACTTATCGATTTTTTAGCTTTAGGCTCATAAAGTTTCGTTTTGTATATTTAGACCCTTAAACTTCACAGATTTGAAGTTTTAAACCCTTTTGTCAATTTTTAGCACAAATTATTTCCTTTTGGCCCCTGAAGTTTTATATTTCTAACATTCATACCATTTTTTACTTTTTAACACTTATATCACTTTTAAAAAAATTTCATAAAAAAATTTACTGATTTTAATTTCTAATATTTTAAATTATTATATACATATTTTAATAATTTTAAATTTTAAAAATAAACAAAAAAGTTAATGCTAAGATAAAAAAAATTATAATAATACTACTGTTTTTCACAATATTTTAAATTATTGTGAATAGATTTTTATAATATAAAATTTTTTCATGTACCCAAAAAGCATGATAAAAAATGAAGGTTAAGATAACGGTTATAAAAAGTTTGAGTTGGTTGGAAAATCTATCACTGTTTTTTGGTGATGTACAAGCATGCATTGGTATCCACTATTTATAAAAGTTATACTATAAAAAATTATTCACAATAATTTAATTAAAATTTTGTACAAAAAACAAAAAAATGTATTAAAAATATAACATTTAAATTTTGAAGAATTATAAAATATATTTTTTTTATCATAATCTCTTTTACTTATGGTGTTCTTTTTCATCATAATATTTTATTTTGAAAATATAATAATTTATTTTGAAAAACAGTAGTTTTATTATAATTTTTTATCTTAACATTAACTTATTTATTTATTTTTAAATTTTGAAAATGTATATAATTTTTTTTAATTTAAAATATTAGAAATTAAAATAAGTAAATTTATTTTTTACCTGTGAACAAATTTTTAAAAGTGATATAAGTATTAAAAGGTAAAAAATGGTATGAATGTTAGAAATATAAAACTTCAGGGACTACAAGGAAATAATTTTTGTTAAAAAATTAATAGAAGGATTTAAAACTTAAAACCCGTGAAGTTTAAGGACCTAAATATACAAAATAAAATTTTAGAGGCCTAAAATTAAAAAGCCGATAAATTTAGGAATCTCATGATAGGTTTTGCCTTGTTAAAAAAAAAAACATTTTGACTGCTAGGTTAAAAAAAATAAATTAATACTGTATATTGTATCTGCATCTCTTAATGAAAAAAAATAATTAAAAAAATGAAAAAAATTCAAAAGCTTAATAAATAAAATATATGCCCCACAAAAGTTAGGGAAAAAGTGACACTGTCTCTAGATGTCATAATCTTCATTGATAGCATAGAAAATCTCTTCCACATGGAATACAATATACAATACAATAGTGGGAAGAGAAGAAGAGGAAAGGGACTGCCCTACCCTTAAGAAAGGTACATCAATGGACATTTTTATACATATAGACACAAATATCCTCATCCTTTCTTGGCATTCCTTCTAAATTGTAATGATGGGACTATAGCTTTTTCCAGGAAAATATATATATATATTTGAAAACAACAATTATAAATAAAATTCAACTAAATAAAAATAGAATATGACATGAATGGTTAGGAAAATGTCTCCACTAGTTTAAAAAAAAAAAAAAAAGATGTGACTCATATATAATTAATGTGAATTTTTTTGAAGATTTTTTTTATTAAATGTATATATTTTTTATAAAAGTTATTATATATATTGAACATGTCAATTAATATAGAAAAAAAATTTATATATTTTTAAAATTATTTAAAAAAATAATTTTGATACCGTATAAACTGATTTCAATATATATTTAATTTTTTTTAGAAAATTAGGTTCAAAAATCTAATTTTATTTTTTTTAACAAAATTCTAAACCTATAATTACTGCAAAGTCATTATCCATCACTTTTCCTATGCTTTTTAGCATACTGCCAATTATGTATTGGAATGAGCAAGTGACCATGCATTAGTCTTGCATACAATCATGACTACGGTTATAGACAATTAAAATTATTGAAGGTTATTATGCCCAAAAAAAAAAATTATTGAAGGTTATACATCCACTAAATATGTTATCAATTAAATTTTATTTTGAAAATCATTTTAATTTGCTCCTTCAACTTTATAAATTACATTAATTCTATCCAATTTTATTTGTAAAATCCAATTATATTTTTAAATATTACTTTTAGATCCCTATAAAATAAATTTGACAGTTATTCAATTTTTCTTCTTTTCTAAGAAAAATATTTTCAAGTTTTAATTAAAATAAAATTTGAAAAATATTTTCAATTTTTAATTTTACCATTAAAAATAATAACTATAAAATATTTTCAAGTTAATTTTTTATGTATCAATTAAAAATAATAAGAAAAAAGTGATAACTTGTGAATCAATTTATTATATAGACTAAAATTAATAAAAATAAAAATAAATAAAGTAAGCACTTTTAACTATCACTATAAATAATAATAAATTTTTAATTTTTAATTTTTGTCATATTTTTTAGAAAAATTAAATATTTTTTTTATATTTTTTGACTAATATTTTTAGTATCTTAAGATTCTCTCTTTTTTAATCTAATATTTTTTTCATTTGACCTCTATTAGAAAAATTTCTAAATAATGTGGTTGAAAGTTGAGAAGTTAATTTTAAAATAGTTAAAATTTAAGTAGTTTTAGTGAAAAATTAAAAATTTATAAGAATATTTAGAAATTAATTTTTACGTTTATGTCAAGATTGAAAAAATTAGAATTTAAAAATATTTTTTTATATTTTATTTTTTCTTATAGGAAAAAGAGGATAAAAAATTTAATAAGTATCAAATTCATTTTATAGGAATCTAAAAATAATTTCTAAAAATACAATTAGATCCTTCAAATAAAATTGGATAGAATTGATACCATTAATAAAGTTGAAGGAACAAAGTGAAATAACTTTTAAAATAGGATTTAGTTGATAATTGACTCAAAATTCAGTACATAATTGATAATTTTCTCTATTTTTTAAATTTAAATCAAGAAATTCATATTAATGAAATCAATTCACAAGTAAGGAGACTGAAAATTTTTTGCTTTATTATTATTATTATTATTATTTTCAAATGTATCAGTCTTCAGGGTATGTGTTAAGGATATAGGCTGACATACTAGGTAAAAATAAGAAGGGATTTTTTCAAAAATAACTAGAAAAAGAAAAATGTTTTTTAAAAATATTGTTGATTTGTTTTATTTACAAAAATACTGTTTTAAAATTTTTTTTTCAAAAGGACGGTACTATTAAAAGACGTATTTTTTTCACCCATTTCTTTTTTTTTTTCATTTCAAGTCATGGGCTGTTTCTAAATTTGATTCTAGTATTTTTAATCAAAAATTTGAAAATTTTTTGGTTTATTTTTAGTTTTTTAAGGTTTTTTTTTTTGTGATTATTTTTCTAGTTGTTTTTGTGGTTGTTTTGGTTATTTTCTTACTTTATTTTTAATTTTTTGAGTTTATTTTTGTTGTTATTTTTGTGGTTGTTTTTCTGATTTGTTTATTATCTTTTTGCTTTTTTCTTGATTCATTATCAGTTTTTTTAGCTTATGGATGTTTTTATGGTTATTTCAAAAAAATTATAAAAAACTCGTGGGGGACTATAATTGTGTTTCAGTATAGAAAAATTTTGGTGATTTTATGTTTTTCATATGCTCACTAAACTAATATCATTAATGATAGAATGGTGGAGCAATTATTTTATTTCATAAATATATTGCAATTATTAATATATAAAATTAATTTTTATCTAATTCAAAAAACACTCATGTTCTATAATTTTATCAAATCTTTTGAGAAGTTTCATATATAACACGAGGGACTTGATAAATGGCATATGCAAAGCCATATTTGACCCAAAAAAAAAAAAAAATCCTCATTTCTTAGTTCATTCATCTTAATATAAGGAAAAAGTTAGACAAGTGTCTTCATTGAAGAAAAATAAATAAATAATGCTACAAATGTCTTGTCGCCATATGTTTTATCTCATTTTTACGCTAGTTTTGGTTTTGGGTTCTTTTGGATAGTGCTAGAGATGATATAATTGAGGATGCTCCAAAGCAAAGGAAACCCAGGAGAAGTATAGCTGCAGAGACGAAACCCATGTTAAAGAAATTGTCAAGCTCTGATCGAATTTCTGAGAGCGTATTGTAGCCTAGTTTCTTAAACATGTCATCAAGATCATCAAGATTTTTCTTAAGATCATAAGTTGCTCCAAATCCTGCCCCAACTCCAGTGGCCAGTAGGGCCAATATCACCTGTTCAATTTTACAATATTACAATTTAATCTTCTGTTAGTAACTGTGGGCTATGGCCCTGGAGACTTGGTGAAAACAAACACACACAGTCCTCAAGTTTAGCCCAATAAAAGCATTGGAAAAAAGAAGAAAGGGATAACTATAAACTGCAATAATTCAAAGCAACCAAAAAAAAAAAAAAAATTGTAGTGCATTGATTGAAAATGGCATTCAACATCATACATGAAAATGACTAAAATGTGTTGAGCACTAGTGATGGAATGCTCCATCTCCTGAGTGTAAAATTGGAACCTCCAGAGCTTTCTTTGTGTCTTGTTACTAAAATTCATTTTCCTGATCTATCAACTTGGCAATTTATATATGGCAAATATTTACTTTGTGGGTATGGCTTCAAAATGAAATTGTAATACCATTGGAGAGTTAGATCAACTTGGTATAGCCCTTTTTCAAATATATATATATATATATATATATATATATATATATATATATGTCTTAAAAGAAGTTATACCACTAGACTATTCAACATTCGGTAAATTGCATCTATTTAATCACCCAAATGAATAGGAAAATATTTATAATTATTCTTTAGTAAGGTGAAATGTTAAAATGGTAAATTTGTAAATAGAGAAAATAAATTAATAAAATAATATTAAATTCAAGAAGTTCCTTTATGTCTTAAGCCTGACCAAATGAGGCGAAACGTTTCACACTCGAAGCTTTTCCTTTGACAAGACAAAGCATGTTTCAAATACAAGGATTGGGGTTTAGAAAAGCCCTGTCCACACATATGATTTTTCATCTAAGAATAACAACCATGAACTAAGCTTAACATAAATTCTGTGCCCTTAGAAACAAGGGCACCCAAGAAAGTGTTTTAAGGAGAAAAATTTGACCAACCTTATCGCTAAAAAAGTCGAAGTAAAGTAGGCCAGAATTCTGTCCCAATCTTTTCCCTCTGCTTACATGGTATATTGTAAAGGGTAATTGCAGAAATGTATATGCCAATCCAACTGCAGTGATGGATACCATGTACCTAAAATTGAATAAGAGAAAAGGTGAGCACGACCATAAGGTTTATATTTATAAGACAGACTTTCGATTACTGAACTATTAATCAAATTCGTGATAAATAAAGAGAGATATTTACCTGTAAGAGTAGATGTACTTTAAGCGAATAGTGACATCTTGTGTAGACAAAACAGGTTTAAATGTGGCAGAATCAGTTGCAAGAATTATAAGAGATGCCAAGAGCAAAATTAATGTTAGTACTCTCAATATAAGTGCTGTTATTGGCAAGGCTAAAGAAGAAGTTTGGGGTTCAGACATTGTTATTACAGTGTATGAAACGTTAACTATCTTCTGCTTATTTTTATACAAGTAACATTTTCTATTTTATCAACAAAGCAGCAAAAACAGACAAAATATTTAATCTGTATATATGTATATATATATATATATGCTTGATATGAACATCTTCATGTCCTCAACAAAGAAATCAAACATGAATCCATTATTTATACTTATGGTTAATTCCTCTTGATTACCTTCAAAGAAAGTTCAGACTAAAAACAAATTAATTCTTAATAGTTGCAGCATTGTGGAGCCAAAGGATTATTTTTTTTAAATTTAATTATTATCAATATTTGAAGACAAACAATAGTTTGAGTTGTAATTTTGTCTCATTGATATCCCAACACCCTGTCTAATTCAAGACAACACTGCCTTGACGGAGTCTGCTACTTAAATAAGATTTGCAATTGACTTCTTTGATAAATGCATAGAGAAAAAACAATTATTTGATTGAAGCTGTTTTGTTTGCGCCAGATTTTAATTTCTTTGGGATAATCCTTCATCAAAATTATTATACAATATCCTCATGAAGTAGAGCTCTAATGGTCACCTCCCTCCAAAAACATTGTAAGATGAAAGATTCGAATCCTACTGCTGTTGGTTTGAAATTAATTTCCATATGATTTAAAGGGAAGAACTACTCCTTATTATACAATCCATTAATGTTTGATTTATATGATCTAGTTAAAAAAATATATAAGACAAATTAAATTTGGGTTCAATAAGATGAAGCTGAAAATCAAGTCGAGGAGCCCATATAACAAACCCAACCTATATGCTATGAGAAGCTCTGGTTCAGATGGGTAGATTGCAAGTGAAAGTGAAGTCAAGGATTGAAAATGTGGGTGGTGATGAAACTTGGAACTCGAAGTTACTAAACAAAATTTGCTTTTTAGCTTCTGTCTTTTGTCTATGTACTCAAAATTATGTTCTTTTTACTTCAGGTTTCTGTACTTTTTGAGGGTCTCAAATTTCTCAGTAGAATTTAAGCAAATTGTCTGGAAGCAACATAGAAATCCCAAGCTATTTTTGGTCTCTTACAGTTGTCTGATCTAAAAATCAAGAAGTCGCATTCACATTACATTATATTTGGTTCAATTTTAATAAAAAATTCATTTTATTTCTAATATATTTGGTTCAATTTAGAAATATAAACTTAGAAGTTGTAGAATTCATTTAGAAATTCCAATAATTTTGTTTGAATTTGATCTATTTATAATGAATTTCACAAATTAAAAAATTTAGAATTGCAGATAAATTTTACAACATATTCATTTAAAATAAACACACATAATTTAAAATTATAAATGAATTCCATAAAATTTTGTGAAATTCATTTACACCAAACACATTTAATGTAAATAAATTGCCATCAAAACATTTCCTGGTAGGTTGGCATTTGATTTTGTACATTGATATTTACTCTTTTCCTTGAAAAAATAAAAAATGTTTTATTATCTTTCCATTTGCATGGCACATGCAATGTTTATTCAAGAAAAATTACAATAAACAAAAATATGGCTGTTTCATCCAAAGAATCCTGATTTCCTGCTTTTGTTCAAGGATGATAGTACAGAAAGAATAACCATGCAGGCAAAACCAATAAGCAAGAGACCACAGGCAATATAAGCTGTGTTAAGGAACTTGATTTCCTTTGACTCCTCGTCATCAATTCCAGGTATACCTGCAAATGCATTGTAGAATTTTTTAATTCTCCTTTTTAGCTCTAAAGTAACTGCAAATCCAGCCCCTGTTCCAGTAGCCAATAGAAATGCAACTATCTGCAACAAAAAAACTCCAAGATATGAATAAATTGGAGGCAGATTATAAAAGTTTCAATGAAAAAGAAGGCATTAAAATGCAGAACCTTGTCACCGTAGAAATCAAGATCTGGTAGAAAGTCATTTTGGAATAGCCTTTTTCCCATGTAAGCATAGTATATTGCAAAGGGTAGCTGGATTAGTGTATATAGACATCCAATGCCAGCTACTGCAAGAACATACCTGAAACATGTATTAAATGTTAATCACTACTTAATTACACCCTATCTATCATCATTTAATCTGATTCGGTAGTAGTAACACAAATCTAGTTTGTTACCTGTAGGCAATGATGTCCTTGAAAGTGGTTTTTCTGCCATCAAAATCAGAACGAAATTGGTTTGTGACCAACACAACAATGGCAGCAACTGATGCCCCAAGTGTCAAGAACCTGAGCACAACACAAGATACCAAAACTGACTTTGAAGCCATATGGATTAATGACTTAATTGCAACTTCAGGTCAGTGTTTATATGTACACTTTCTCTGTTTCTGCCTGCACATTCATTTTGTCAAGTTCAAAATATTTATATACATTACAATTGGACAAAATTAACATTCTGCAATTTCCGCATAATTTGGTTTTATGTAAACATTGTTTAAAATGTTCAATAAAAATTTGCAAAGCTGTAACATGTAAAGAAAAACCACAATTTTTTTGGACGGCAACAATATTTTCTGTTATGTAGTTGTTTAATTTTTGTCTATTCTTGAATAGCTTATTGTTTAGCAGAAATACTATTTAACATGTAGTTTAGAGACATGTAATAAGATTGATTAAGAGATGATTAGTTGGCCTCATCCGTTAGTTTCAAGAGCTTAAAGTGTTAAATTATTTTTTGTATCTGCCGACTGACTGAGTAAATAATAAAAGGTTAGTTGTATTATCCAGTGCAGATTTTAATTTCTTAGTTCTTGTCCTTTCTGTCTTCTGATTATCACATTGTGTATGAAAATATTTTGATGCATAAATAAATTGACATATTAAGATGAAAAGTATAGATTAAGACAGAGGACTGCCATATTATCATATTGGATATGCATCACGGATATACTTATACAGAGAGTCTCGAAATCGAATTTTTATTTAAGTTTAAAATATACATTCATCACATCAGATTAAGTTTCAAGGATAAAAAAATGAAAATTTGTCAAATTCTCCAATTTCAGATTTTAACACAAGGTTCTTATCTCCATATTAAAAGTCAGCTTCAGAACACCTTCAAGCTGAAAAATTATGGGATGAAAGTATCATGAAACCTAGATTTTTTATATTGGCATTTGGAGTGGTGTAGCAAACCAATCATGTTACCATTTATTTATTTTGAGTTTTTGTGCATGTTAGCATGAATAGGATTTTGGTAGCTGCTAAGTTGGTTTATAGACATCTACATTCTACAGTTGACAATTTGATATCATTTGCAGCAGTAAAATACAATTATTATCATCAGTCTTAAGAAAACATAATTACGCTGTCCAATTAGATGCTAAAAATGATATATGCTATATACCCATTTTATTTCATGGCATCATTTCAACAACCATATACACACATATTTTATTTCTTATTGCCTTGAAATTGAAACAACGCATCTTCATTTTCTTATAGAAAATTTTTTAGTACTGTCAGGAATTTTCACAGAGCCTTATGATGTTACTCAATTAATGACTGAATATTTTTGGTTTATTTTGCTCATTCTGAAAATTTGCATTGAGATTTAAGCAAAAAAAAAAAAAATGTTAGGCAAAAATGAAACATTTGCAAAATAGATACAGAAAAACTCTTAAAAACCTTAGCATAAAATATGAAAAACCTTATCAACTTCTTACACTAATCTTGATTAGCAAAAACATAATACCCACATTTTCTTTTCACCCACTGTTGCTGCTTCCATTAGCTGATCCAGGCATCAGCTCTCTCAACATGGCAACAACTTGCAACATATTTGGCCTTTTTGAAGGGAAATCATCTACACATTGCAATGTTATTTCCAAGTACCTAACCATTTCTTTAACCTCTTCTGCTTCAGCTTCATCAGTTCCTTTAGTAACAGATAGCAATTCTTGATCTATCACTTCCATTTGTTTCCCGTCTCTTACCTTCATTTTCACCCATCCCACTAAATTAGTGTCACCAAAATCATCCTTATCTGTCGGCCTTTTTCCTGTCAGGAGTTCCAGAAGTACAACCCCAAATGAATAAACATCTCCTTTGGCAGTGCATCTAAAGCTTTGGTAATATTCAGGTGGGACATAACCTGGTGTTCCTGCCAATGTGCTTACACTAAGATGAGTGTCAAGCGCACTTATCAGCCTTGCCATTCCGAAATCCGAAACTCTGGCTTCCATTTCATGGTCTAGCAGTACATTGCTTGACTTCATGTCTCTGTGTATGATGTGTGGGATGCAATTATGGTGTAGGAAACAAAGGCCTTTAGCTGCTCCTCTTGCAATCTTTTTCCTCTCTTCCCATGTTAGAATTCGCCTGTCTCGTGTCCTTACTCTTCCATGGAGCATTTCTTCAAGGCTTCCATACTCCATGAATTCATAGACAAGTAGCCTTTCTTCACCAATTTTGCAGTAACCAAGTAAAGGGACAAGGTTTCTATGCTTTATCTTCCCCAGAGTTTCCATCTCGGCCATAAATTCTCGATCACCTTGGCAGCTCAACCGTATTAGCTTCTTGATTGCAACGCTTGATCCATCCTTCAACGTGGCCTTAAACACTTCTCCGAACCCACCACAGCCAATAAGACTTGCTGCAGAGAAGCCATTGGTAGCTTCAATAAGTTGAGAGAACTTAAGCTTTCTTAGCTGCCTCTGAAAAGTAGCAACATTGATGCTTAGTGGCTCTTTCTCTTTGTCAATTTTCCATGTTGTGGCAGCATGAGATGCCTGCAAGCTATGAAGCATCCTGACATCTTCTGCCTCCTTATGCCGCACGCGCATTGCTATTGCCCACACAATCAAAATGCATAGAGAAGCAACAGAAATGAGGATTCCTAAAACAATGCTATTTGCCCATGATGCAGCTCCATTCTTTCGGCCTCCTTCTCCACCATATGCAATTGGACTAGTTGTCCCTTGACCATTCCTACCATGGCAGTCGGGCAATGGAACACCACAAAGTCCAGGATTATGTGCATATTGTGTTGCTGGAAGTGTACTTAGCTGCCCTCTCTGTGGAATTTCGCCTGTTAACTCATTATAAGATAAATCAATTTGCACCAAGAAAGACAGGTTCGAAAATGAATCTGGGATTTCACCCTGCAATCTATTATGAGACGCATCGAACACACCCAAATTCTTGAGCTGACCAAGTGATGGAGGAATCTCTCCTGATAGCTGATTATGTGACAGTACAAGAACTTGCAGAGCCATCATTTCCCCCATTTCATCTGGAATTTTCCCTCGGAGCTCGTTATAGGAAAGATCTAGATACTCCAATGTCTGGTATTGTGTAAACAGACTCAGGACTGGTCCAGTGTACAATCTTGTGAAGTCACAAGTCTTAAGGGTTGGGAACTGCAACAATCTTTCTGATCTGATCCCAGCAAATTCCAACAAACCTCCAACTCCTTGACATGAATTACCAACATTTCTTACAAACACCAAAGTGTTTCCAGATGGAATTCCACCCAATGCTTTTGCTCCAAGCTGCCTGCCAAGTCGAGGCGGGATTTCACCAGTCAGTCTATTGCTGCCCAAATCCAACCAAACCAAGCTGCTGCAGTTTCCTAGCTCTGTTGGTATCTCTCCACTCAAGCTGTTATTTCCAAGCTGAAGCACAGCTAACCTTGACAAAAGGCCAAATTCTAGGGGGACTTTTCCTGAGATCTGATTGCTCGTGAGAGATATCCATTCAAGGTTGCTGCAACTGAATAATTCAACTGGAATTTCACCAGTAAGCTGATTGTTATTGAGAATGAGATCCTTCAAGTTCCCGCATTTCCCCAATTCTGCTGGTATTTTTCCTTCCAAGCCACTATGCCAAGCTATGAGTTGCTCCAGATTCTCAAGCTTCCCCAGCTCAGCTGGGATCGAACCATTAAGAGAGTTTATGCTAAAATCAAGCGACTTTAGCTTGGAACATTGAGATAATTGAGCAGGGATTTCTCCAACTATGAGATTATCTGGCATTCTCAGCTCCTCGAGCGAAGCTGCTCCAGGGCATATGTCTGGTGGGATTATACCAGAAAATTTGTTAGAACTAAGATCCACAACTCTTAAATTCTTGCAATATGAAATGGAAGCTGGAAAGGATCCTGAGATGAGATTGTAACTTAACTTCAAGCTCTCTAAAGAACTAAGGTTCTGAAGGATAGAATCAGGAAAAGGGCCAGTTAAATTATTGTTGGACAAATCAAGAATTTGCAGCCAAGAACAAGAATAGAAGGAAGCAGGAATAGAGCCCGTAATGTTGTTAAAAGAAAGCTGAAGCTCTACGAGTGAACTACAAGCATTTCCCAACTCAGAAGGGACCCAACCAGTGAGATGATTATGGGAAAGATCCAATCTTTGTAAACTACTGAGCTCGCCGAAGGATCTTGGGATCTCTCCTGTAAGCATATTGGATGACAAATTCAAAGACTTGAGATTCGTGCAATTTGAAAGTGAATCAGGAATGAAATATTCTAAATGGTTTTCTGATAGATCAAGTTGCCACAAAGAGTTGCAAGACTTTTGATCAATTTTGAAACCAGAAATGGAGCCTGTAAGATTGTTATGAGAAAGGTCAAGGACCTGCAATTTATCAGAGTTGGACAGGAGATCATCGGGTAAAGGACCCGTTAAGTTATTGTACGAAAGATTGACATAAACAAGATTGGGTTTGTTGGAAAAGAAATCTTCAGGAACCACACCTACTAGTACAGCAGAGGATAATTCAAGATGTTGAAGTGCATATGGGAGTTTAAGCAAAGAAGTAGAATTTACAATAAATTTATTTGAAGATAATTTCAAAGCTGATAACATATCAAGAGTAGCTAAAGGATCAAAAGATATGATCCCATCAAGATTAGCATCACTAAGATCAAGTTGAGTCACTCTTCCAAGAGAACAAGAAACTCCATACCAGATACATGGACTAGTATTAAGCTTCCAACCTGACAAAACTTTATTTGGATCCTTGTGAATCAAATTCTTGAACATAAGTAAGCCTGCAGCATCAGTCTTAATTGAGGTACCAACACCTTGCTCAGCTACAGAAACACAAGTCAAAACCATAAAGAAAACAATTGCAAGTGCAAGATAATGAAAAAGCTGAACTGGGTGGTTGCTCTCCATTGAAGGGAACAGGACTTTCAAGAACACAGAAGTGAGAGATAAAAAGAAGAAACAGAAGCAAAAGAAAAGAGAGTGCAATGCAGTGAATTGTATAGAGAAAAGAAAGTAAAAGAAAGAAAGAAAGTGGTGAATATGATGAGAATTTGTTGTTGATGTTTCAAAGATTACAAAGAGAAGCAAAAAGCTTTTGCAAAAGGACTTACTTTTCTTATTTTTATTTTTTTACTTTTTTTTTTTTTTTGTGTTTTTATAAAATGAAAAGGAGGGAACTTGGGGGAAGAATAACATAAAGAATGGAATTTGGATTTCTGAAGTTGATAGGTCGTATTTATATTACTTATACATTATATTTTTTCGTCAGATTGATAAATTATATAATTGAAATAGTTTTTTTTTTAAAAAAAAATTAGATAGAAATAATTTCAGCAAATCAGTATTTCACCGATTCTTTTTTATTTTTCTTTTTGTGTACCAAAAAAAGCTAGAAATGTACATAAACAACATAATAAGAGTAGAAAATGAGAAAGGATTTGGATCATTTTATTTTTGGTCAAAGGGGTATATAGGAAGAGGACCCACAGACAAGGTCTATCTTATGATCGGCTGCTTTTAAGAGAGGTAGAAGAAGAAAAATATATGTATATATAAATGGACAGTAGTGTTTGATCCAAGAGAGAGTGACTGTCTGTCTGTCAGGAAGGCGTGAGAGAATGTTTCCTTGTTAGAAATGTTAAGATATTTGCCTAGATACAGAGACACTACATACATCTGTGTTGTTGTTGGTCACTTTACATTGCAGATTCGATGTTCCCATCTGTACCATTATGATTGCCTCTTGTATTTCAAGTTTACAAATGCATTTCATTATCTCTTTTTTAATCTCTCTTTCAATTGTAAAGGGGTCTGTATCAGGATTCGAATCTATTTCTTTTTTTATATATATTATAATAAAAATATTCTATTAAATAAATTATTAATTTGATATGAGTGTATTTAATTTGTATTTGTAAATTTAAGGTTTCATATATATATGAAACCGTAAAATTGAGTTAGTTTAATGTAATTTAGTTTATGAGTGTTAACCGTCGAATGATTGTATGGGTAAATAATTGCCTTTTGATAGGAGAAAAAAAAAGAAAAAAAAATTAAGCTTTTAGATTTGTTGAAATTTTTACTTAAAGTAACATTTGGGATTATGGGTTATGAGTTTTATATATGCTCTCATAAAAAATAAAGTGATCTCATCTATGTCACATTTTATCTTTGTATAAAGAAAATTTGTACCATATAAATTGATGCTTTAGCCGAGGCATTTTCTTCTTGGTCCCAGCTGACCAAGAGTGAACTTTCACTTTCAAAACAGGAGGAAGGTAAGTTCTTGAAAATGGTATCCAGTAATTATTGAGTGTGAGTCAAGTAAAATTCACTGTAAATGGGTTATTATTATGAACTATAATGGATTATTAAGAGATTAAGCATATGATCTTGTACTGAAGTCCTGATTTAATTGGATTGGATCTATATAGATGTTTCACCCACCTTATCATATTCTCCTTTTGGTCAAATTTTTCTTCTTTGACACATTATATCATTCTTACTAATATTATAATATTATATGCTAAATCATATAGAATTTTCACGTTATCAATGAGTAGGTTAAATGATTAAAAATATGGATATTTAGATATAAAAAATAAGGTTTAATTTTTCGTTTTTCACTTTTCATTCTTGTGATAGAAAATTAAATCGTTCCAACTTTATCGTTGAAAAAAAAATCATATAAAATCTCCACATCTTCTTTTCAATGATTTACCTTGGCTACCTCATGCTTTTTTTCAATATAAATGAGTTGTCTTCTCTTGCTGAGCAATTCGATTTATGTTTTTTCAGAATTATTCTATAAAATTGTCGGTAACAATTTGAATTGCTAGTCCTTTTTTCTTTCATTTCACACTAAAATAAATATGATTTGTTAACATTTTTATTTGAAAAAAATACCGTCAGTTTAGAAAAAAACATGAATCAAACTCATAATTTTGTAATATATCACCTGAAATAAAATTTTTTACGAGACTACTCAAACTTTAGCTACAACTTGTTAGTTTGCATCCCGTTGGATTTCATTTTATAGATCAAATGTATATAATACTTTTCTGGCAATAATCATTTAGAGTACAATGCAGCCATAATTGATTAGTAATTAAATGTAGCTGCATCCACATATATTCTAAAGTGCTGAACAGTACATCTTTTGTTCCTTGGTAATTAAGCTTCTAACTAGCACTAAGCTAATTTCGTGTAAATATTGAACCCAATATATATGTAGAAATTAATTTTTTAAAAAATAATATTGGAATCAACCATATACCCTTCTTAATTAATTCAATTTTTTGAAAGAATAAATCTATCAAAATGCATTATATTTTTCTTATAATTTAGGGGTAAGTGATTAATAAAGATAATTAACTAGAATTAGTTACGTATAGTCAATGGAAAATTTATAAAGGAGATCATGATTTTGATGTGGGTCCTAAGTGCTGAAAAATGGAGGAGAAGGAATCAATGGTACAGTTCAACATGTAGGTGTATTTGTTTGTGAATGGTTGATGTTACCCACTAAAAATTAAAGTTAAAATTAATCAATTTTTTTTTAAACAAAATATAGATATTAAGGTAAAGATAGGTCCACAAGAGGAACAACATCAATGAAGGGTTGTGGGTAAATGGTGTATTTGGCACACAAGAAGTGATTGTGATGATGCCTCTCCACTTGGTTCCTTTCTTAATTCTTTACTCTTTGCTTTTTACTTTATATGCAAAATCTGAAGCTGCTGCTTTGTATAATTTATACATATAATCACTGTTCATCCCCCATTTCCCTCAAAACCATATCCTTCTCTCTTATCAGCTCTACAAAAGTTGGAACTTTTTAGCTGGTTTTTTGGACCACCCTACTCTAGCTAGCTTTGTTGCATTTTGTTATTTATCAACATAATTAATCAAATTATCTGTTCTTAATTTGATTAATTGTACTTAATGCACCCACATGTTCACTTACAGATTCACACATTTAATTGTAGTTTAGCCTCCAACTTCTGAATTAATTAATTGGGCCTCTGGTGCATGCATGGAAGCTAGTTTCTCTAAGGTTATCATAGCCATTAGCTGACTTGTTTAAGTGCAGGTTTATCGGGTTCAAGAGTTTAATTAATTTTCAGATTCTAGTATGAAGTTTTTTTTTTTTCTTGAACAGAACCATAAGAGCGGTAAAATTTTTTTAACAATTAATATAATATAATTACATATATTAAAACTTAAATTCAAAACATATTTTAAACGAAAAGAACTCTCTATCAGTTTAATCATCGATTCTTAGTAGATCCCAACATGAAACTTAAAGAAAATATTGATGTAAGAGCTGCTGCTTTTATGCATGGATAACTAACTACATATTAAAGAGCTTAAGTTTGTGATTAAACATTAGTTATTGGATCTCAAACTTCAATAAATAAAAGCATTAAATCTCGAGATTAACAAATTTAATGAGGAATCTAACAATGGTTCACATCAGTGTCAATCATACGGGACCTTAATTAAGACAATATCTTTAATTTTAGGTTAGGGTGCGTGCCAATGTGGGAGACCGAATCCGATTATTTCTCAGTGCAAGTCCCACCAAAAAATAAAAATAAAAATAAGCCCCGGATATTCTAATTGCACCAAAACAAAATAAAAGCAAAAGCAATACAATTTAAACCTATGAGAAAATAATTTAATAATTATTTTAAAAAATTATCGTAAAATATAAAATTTAAATTATATTAGTTGAATTTATAGAACAATTTTTTAGTTTTAAATAAAAGGATGCATCTTATAATTTATCAAATTAATTTGTATATCTAACATATAATACATCCGATAAACATATATTATATATTTTTTTAATTAAATATAAAATATCTAAGATATATATGTATCATTCAATTATTGAGTTTAGTACTGTATAAGTAAAAATCTCTCAAAAAAATCACAATTTTAATTAGTTGTTTCAACTCTAGTGTCTTACCAAAGAATAAATGTGAAGGACATGCATCACTACCATAAGGGAATCAAAGCTCACACCAAAGAAAAAAATAGGGAGAGACCCATCCATCTCTTTGTTCTTTTGACAAAAAGCACGTCCCTCACATCTTGGCTATGATGAACTGAGGATTGCATTTTGACCGTTAACAAAAGGTGTTTAATTTTTGTTATTATTAGGTTTATTATTAGTGCTCATTTTTCATTATTACCTTTTATGGGCCCCATAAAAGCAACAGCATTTGTTCTTCATTAAAGAGGATAAGGACATGACCAAAATATCATCACATTGCCACATTTTCCACATATCAAATTACACAGAATGTTTTCGCTCAAAATTACACAGAATGTTTGACCCTTTTTTTTCCACTTCAAATTGTTCTACAATAGTCTTTTATTAATAATCAGGGAAAAAAAAATTAGTAGTTAATGAACTATTTTTTTCCGCGGATTAGGCCAAGTTTTGGCTCGGACACCTGCGGATCTCGAATTTGAGATCCGCATCTCTTGTTTGTGTTCCCCTTTCTCTATGTTTGTATGACCAAAAAATTACTTTTTTTTAATTACTAGAGTTTCATTAGCTAAAGGCAAGAAATAAACAAAGCCTCAACCAAAGAGACTGAATATGAAATATGGTTTACAGACCTATGAAAGTGAAAGTCACTAGTTTACTTCTACAGGTAGAAGTAATAATTATGACTTACACAGAAAAAAAAAATTGGCTTTCAATTATTTACAAATTGATATTGTTTATAACCATATACATGATATATATCGTTATGAAAAATTCGGTCATAATGAAGAAATTCGATATTAAGTTTCCTCTTTTCTCTTCTTTTTCCAATATATATATAACACTTGATAAAATTATATTATGTTGTTTATTTAAGCATTTTACTTTGCTTGCTTTGCCTTTTAACATAGAAAGGAGCAAAATTCTTGCTTTCATCAATTGCACACGCATGCATGGAGTCAATTCAACTTATAGAGGTTCAACTATTTATTAATCCTCCATAATTAACTATTAACCCTAGCTCACTTGTAAAATGGTAATTATCATTATGTACTAATTAGGGATAACTTTTTTTATATATTTTTCACAAAGAAAGATTGAATTTAACTAATTAGCATAGTTCAATAAAATGCAAAGACCACTTGGTAAAGATTTATAGAAGAAAAAGAGAAAAAAAAAATTAATGATTAGTTAGTTTCAACATATATGAACATGCTGTGCATGCTCATAAACCTATTATATTAATAATGGCCCTACATAGATCTTCTTAGAAATAGTGAAAAAAAATGCTTTACATATCCACCAGTCAAAAGAAACTAAACAATATATAAGCCCTTAATAATTACTTAATTCCAGCTAATTATAGGTCAAATCTTAATGGTATACATGCTTTTAAATATTTTTAGATTTTAAATTCGACAACCCAATTTTTCTAAATTTTTATTAATTGAAAAAAAAAAAAACAATTGACCTGTGTCAAATGATATGGGATATGTATATATATGCATGCCTTGAAACGACTAAAAGGAAAAAGCAAAAATCTACCAAGATAAGTATATAATTTACTTTATGGATTTGCATCCATAATTTTGGGGCAAGATATATATTATAAATATGCTAATTATAATTGAAAATTGAGTAGTAAAAAAAATATAAATTTTTCTATAATATTATCATATTATATCAATTTAATTTTGTATATATTATTATAAATGGTAAAATTTTTATTTTCGAAAGATTTCTTTCACGATAAAAAAAATGAAAAAAGTTTGATGTGAATTACGAAATACAAATAAAAATTATTTTTATATTCGATTCAATGTAATAATAAATCGTAATTTGAAAAAATAAGAACAGTGAAAGAAAGGAGAGTGATAAAATATGGAAGAGATTTGAGGCGGAAAGGAAGAAGAAATTGTCGTCCATGGCACGCGAAGGGAAGGGACCTATCACCTATGTGTTTAGTCTTTACATCACATCCCACTAACACTTCCATTTTTTTTTTTTTTGTTCTTCTTTTTGTGTTTTTAAGAGAATCCAAATGATTGGCAATGACCTCAAAATCGGCTTTTTATTTTGTCTCTCTTTCTCTGTTTTTCTCCTTCCCCTTCTTCTTCCTCTTTTCTTGAATTTGTGCAGTGTGCAGTGTTTTCTGTGTGTTGCCAACTATATAATTTGCCATAGAAATCAAAAGAGAAAACATTAATAAAATGTCATTTCAAAATGATTAAAGCAAATCCCTTGGCGTGCAAGCCTTTGATATTGGACACTATTAGAGTCCATGCTCCTCTTATTATTTTTTTAAGTTGATGCATCTAACTATAATTACAACTATTATATGATCTATTCTTTTCTTTTTCATTTTTTTAACTGATGAAGATTATTTTATATGATAAAATGTGTATTACACTTCGTGATTATATTTATTACATATATTTTAAATATTTCACATTTAATTAATAGAAATATAACAATATATATATGTTACAAGTTGGACCATTCAATATAAGACTTCTTCTTTACGTAAATCATCCAAAATAACATATTACAATATCAACCAACATTAACAAGTTAATTTATTAATTTAGAAAAAGGAAATATCCACAAATACTTAAAAAAGGGTAATATTTAAATTAATATTTATCAGTTCAAATGATAAAAAATAAAGTCTCAAATTCAAATTTTATGTATGGAGAAAATTAATACCGAGAGAATTTTATCTCTATAAATAAACTCGAACAAAATTTCAGAATAATTAAAATTATTGTAATTATCGGACACTAAAAACATCAAATGAAGAAAAATAATATTTAGCACCTCTAAACATGACTTTTGAAGAATATAAAAAGATATCATTTGAAAAAAAAATTATTTAATGCCACTAAACCATTTAATGTCAATTTATTTATATTTTAATTTTTAAAATAAAATAATAACTTGTAATTAAAGCGGGAAAGATGGGTTTTCATTATTTTAAACGATGTTTTGGATAAACTGGAAATATCATGACATGACAAAAGAGTATAAACAGCAAAAGACTTGTAAATAAGCAGTAACAAATGTAAAAGTCTTTGACCAGTGTCGGATAAGGGGATGCTTCGCTCTTTCATTTAGATCATAAAGAATGGAAACAAGATGGTGTTATGGTGTATGGATAGTGAGCTATATACCTTATAGCTTATTAATTAATTTTGACTTCAAATATAAATAAATAAATATTCATAACAAGATTTTCTTCTCTGATAAGTACCCATTTGAGTAGCTCCCCTTCTGTAATCTAAACATTATAAGTTTAAAATTATGGGTTTAATCTTCACTCCTCTAACCTCTCAATTGTTAAAAAAAAAAAAAATTACCTATTTAAGTCATAAAGATTAGTGAAACTAAGCATAGAAAAGCTTGAATATGCAATGAAGTATATAAAGGGGATGATAATCTGGTTCAGCTTCAAAGAAAGAATATACTATATATATATATATATA
>CATIWK010347954.1:0-13063 GCA_949634005.1 Mallotus japonicus
CTCACTGGCTTTCTACCAAGGTCCAATTGGAGTAGTTCCCTCCAATACTGGGATGTTTCTTCGACAAAAATTTCAATAAATTTAGAACCTGATTTTATTAGTAATTTCAGGTCTCTAAAACAATTGTTTCTTCACAACTGCAGTTTTATTGGTTCAAATTTTGCAATATTTGGTAATCTCACGCAGCTCAAGGTTTTATCTCTCTCATATAACAATTTCAATGGTCAGATTCCGCCCTCATTTGGAAACCTTCAACAGCTCACTTCGTTGGACCTCTCATATAACAATTTGAATGGTCAGATTCCACCCTCACTTGGAAACCTTCAACAGCTCACTAGTTTAGTCCTCTCATATAACAATTTGAATGGTCAGATTCCACCCTCACTTGGAAACCTTCAACAACTCACTCGCTTGTACCTCTCATATAACAATTTCAATGGTCAGATTCCACCCTCACTTGGAAACCTTCAACAGCTCACTTGGTTGGACCTATCTTCAAACAATTTGAGTGGTTCACTTCCATTCTCATTCACAAAATGTAAACAACTCTTTTCTTTAGTTCTTTCTAACAATAGTCTCAGTGGTCCACTTCCTACTTATTTTTGGAATTTCACTCAACTTTACCAACTCATTTTATCCAACAATCAACTGACAGGGTCCATTCCTTCTCAAATAGGTAGACTTTCCTCTCTAGGATATCTTGACTTGTCCAATAATTTTTTCAGTGCAACTATACCATCCTCACTATTTGCTCTACCTGTATTGAGTTATCTACACCTTCAAAACAATCAACTCAATGGTTCTATTGGCCAATTTCAAAGCAAGTCATTGTCTTATATGGATCTAAGCAATAACAAGTTGCACGGCTCAATTCTTACTTCAATATTCAATCAAACGGAATTGGATGTCCTTATTCTTTCATCAAATCATAAATTGAGTGGAGGATTGCCTTCTTCTATCTGCAAGCTAAAGTCCCTTCAAATTCTTGACTTGTCGAACAGCAGCTTAACTGGCTTCATTCCTCAATGCTTGGGAAACTTCAGCGATAGCCTGTCGGTGTTGCATCTTGGTGCCAACAATTTTCATGGATCTATACCTGCTATCTTTTCAGAAGGCAATAGTTTGAGATATTTGAACTTCAATGGCAATCAATTACAGGGGCGAATTCCACCATCTTTGATCAATTGTAGATATTTGGAAATATTAGACCTTGGCAACAATCAGATAGACGATGTCTTTCCCATTTTTATAGGAGGTCTTCCAAATCTACAAATTCTTGTGCTTCAATCCAATAAGCTCCATGGTTCCTTAACAAGTCTTACAACTAATTCATCTTTCCCTAAGTTGCGGATATTTGACCTCTCCAACAACACATTCAGTGGAACTTTGCCATTAGAGTATTTCAATGAGTTTCAAGCAATGATGGATTTCACCCAAGATTTCAAGTACATGCAAGCAGAAAATTATTCATATGATTATTCTGTGGATATAACATTGAAAGGCTTGGAGATCAAATTGGTGAAGATCCAAACCGCCCTTTCAACCATTGATTTTTCACTCAACAAATTCATAGGGGAAATTCCCAAATCAATTGGGAAGCTTAAATCGTTGAAACAACTCAACCTCTCTCATAATTGCCTCACAGGAAATATCCCACCGTCAGTAGGGAATTTAACAAGTCTTGAATCATTAGACCTCTCTTCAAATTTGCTTACTGGAAGAATTCCCATGCAATTCATGGACTTGACATTTCTTGCCATTTTTCGCGTTGCACATAACCAACTTGAAGGTCCCATACCTCATGGGAAGCAATTCAATACATTTGGTAGTGATGCATATGAAGAAAACTTGGGATTGTGTGGATTTCCATTGTCAAAAGAATGTGAAGATGATAGCAGACAAGATGTAGAACAATCCAACATCCATGAAGAAGATTCGGTATATGTAAATGGATTTGGATGGAACGCTGCACTTACTGGGTATGGCTGTGGACTTGTACTTGGTTTTTCACTGGGTTACATTGTCTTTACAACAAGAAAACCCAAATGGTTTGTGAAGAAGGTTGAAGGTGCTTGGGGTAAGAAGTCAAAAAAATCTAGGAAAAAGTTGCCCAAACTTTATGGGAGAAGAAACTGATCAATTTAATAGGTGTCTTAAAGTAAGTTCCTTCATGATTTCTTATAATTGTGATAGAATAGTACTATAAAACTACTAGTCTTTATTGTTGTAATAATTTTTTTTTTTTTTGCAGTGAAATTTTTTATTGGATCAGGAGCAAGATGAATAATAGGAGTGAATTAATCATGAAGTGCAATGCAATAGAATGGCTAACTTTGAAGGATGATTTTTTTTTTTTTTCATGTTGTAAATTGTTACATTAGAGATTTTTCTTTTTTATGTTGTAAATTGGTACATTGGGTTACATTGGGTGCCC
Organism: Mallotus japonicus; assembly: GCA_949634005.1. Lineage (NCBI taxonomy): Eukaryota > Viridiplantae > Streptophyta > Magnoliopsida > Malpighiales > Euphorbiaceae > Mallotus > Mallotus japonicus. The sequence goes on from CATIWK010347954.1 coordinate 2,435, forward strand.
CCGAAGCCTAGCCTAGTGGCCAAGCTATTGGTGGGAATGGCTGTGGGTCTCAGGTTCGAGACCCACGCCCCCCCAAATCCCCCTTCCCCAATAGTTGGGTTGGCTGAGTTACTTTTTTTTCTTTTTTTTTTTTAAGTGTTGGTGTTTTCTTTATAAAATTTTCTGAAGTTGTCACTTGACTGTACAATAAATAAATAATCTTTTAAAATTTTAAAACCTTTATGAGGATATAGTGATCAAGAAATTGGATAACCAAAACTTTAACTTTTCCTTTTTTTTTTTTTCTTCGAGAGGCAGTTTCATTACAATTGGAACAAGGCCACCATCTATTTGGAGAGCAATATAATAACTTAAAATAGACACAACTTGGAGAAACAACAGAATTGATAGGTTATAATTTCCTGTCAAACCAAAAAAATCCTGGCAAATAAATTATTTGATTGAAAAAATAAAAAATTATGTTAGCAGCATTAACAGAGCTCCAAATCATATGTTAAGGTAGTTCACATAAATATCAATAACAAGAAGAAAAATGGATTTTTTATTATTATTATCATCATTATTATTATTATTATTATTATTAATTACTGTCATTGTAAATTGTTGAGCAAATTAATTATCTCTCTTCTATTTTCAATTGTTTATGAAGGGCAGAGATTGAAACAATAGAAGTAACTATGGAAATATATGACAGTATACATAAAATTAGAGGTTAATGAAGAGAAAGGGTGAAAGAATACTAAAGGGGAAAAAAAAAGGGGAAAACGTGAATGGAAAGCGAATAGAATGTAGACAAAACAGAGATTATGAAGAGAAAATTTATTCTAGTCGTCTCTTTAAAGTACTTGCAAACTGTTCTAGTCTTTATATACAACTTGGAATTGTAGAGAGGTCATTAGAGTTTAGTGTTTGATTAGTCTTCTTGAGTGATGCATGCTCCCTATGTTGCACGGAGACGACGAAAAAATGAGAATGGGGATACGGATACAGGGAAACGGCTTCATTGAAGTATTTACTTTTTAAATTGAAGTGTTTAGGTAGTATGGATACAGGAAATCGAGGATACGGATACGAAAAAACACCTACTAATTGAAGTATCCGTGCAACATAACATGCTCATAATTATATATGTCTGTCTTTGAACTCCTCCTTTTCATCATCATTACCCTATCCATATGAGGGTACAGACAGCTGCTTGTGGGAGGGATACACTTGGTATCTCTTGGAACGATGATCTAGGATTGGATACAACTGCTGCCTTTAAATCTTGTTCAAAATCTAGGATTAGATACAATCTTTTGTCTATAACTGCTTTTGTAAAGTTTGCATGGGAAATTTACAAATGATATTCAGAATTTATTACTCTTGATTTGTCTTACAATAGTAACTTGACAATGGACACAACAACTCCATGGTCATATTTCTCAGTTTCAAAGCACGCCATTGTCATATATTGATCTCATCAATAAGTTTTTTTTTTTTTTTTGAACAACCATTCTTTTCATTTAAGCAGGACCTGTTTGGTTTAGCTGTTTCTATCAACTGATAGCTGATAGTTAATAAATGTTAGCTGTTTTGTAATAGTGTTTGGTAAAATGTATGTGAGCTGTTTCGGTTAGTATATAAAATGACTATTCTAGATATAATTTATTTATTTTATACAAACAAACAATAATAACTATAATACTAAATTTTACAAACAACAATAATAATAGTAATAATAATAATTTTAAAATAATAATAATAATAATTTTTAATAATAATATAGTATTAAATTCATAATTTTTTAATAAGTGCAAAATAATATTGTTTAATTTTTTTTCTCTTTTAACTAACTAATTTAATTTTTATGTAACAATCCAAAATTTTATTCATTAAAACATGTGAGACTTTCTACAATATTATTAGATTATCAAATTTTTTGCTAATAAAAAGAAATAACAATAATAAAAGAAAATAAAACAATTTTATTAGATTATCAAATCTCCATTCAAGAATACTGTATCCAAACATATATATAAAATACAAATAATTTCAGATTCATATGTGGAACGGAAATGTGGGGTTATAGCAAAGTTTTAATAGCATACAGGAAATGTCCAAAATTTTTCCATTTCTCAAATGTGGGTACGTGCTGGAGAACAATAAAAAAAATGTAGACTGTTAAATTTATAAGATTTGTTGTAGTGAGCTGATATTTTTAATAAGGTTAATTTTGTAAAAATAAAATAATTGTAGTGAGCTGTTTTAAAAAAATTAGGATTTGGAGCTTATTGAATCAGCAGCTGATTGAGAGTCAATCAACTATCAGCTGCTGATTTTAAAAATTTACCAAACACATTTTGATCAACTTTTTGACAATAAACCTCCAACAGCTGCTCCAATCAGCAAAACCAAACACCCACGTAGAAAGATTACAATTTAAATCTGAGTTTAAAATGTCTAGAAACTCAGAATTAACATTGAACGAATTACAGGATAAAGGCAAGGTATGTTCCTATTTTGATAACCAATCAGCAGCTTTGTTTGCTACTCTAGAGATACAATGAAGTCTAAAATTTCTAGAATTCCTCATTTTGATGATGTCAATAGCCATAGCTTGAGCTTCCCAAGGCAAGGAGCTTTGCTCAGATGAAAGAACTTGAACTGCAGTCTTACAGTCTGATTCCATATCAATGGGAATGCTACTATATGTTAATGCAAACTTACATGCTTCTCTAATGGCATGAAGCTCTGCTTGTAAAGCCGAGTGAGACTTCGATTTCCCAGTAGAGATGTGAATAATGCTTCCAAAGTAATCCCTAGCTATGAATGCCCATTGACAGCTAGAGGTGTGTTGATTATAAGAGGCGTCACATTTTACTTTGAAAGAGCCTTTAACAGGAGGAGTCCATTGACTTGAAACGCCTGTAGAGGTTGAGATCAAAGTGGTGGAAGTTGTTGCACTCTACTGAGATTGAGTTAAAGAAAACCACCAAGAATTAACTTTGTGAATAATTTGAGTAGGATTCTCTAAATTACCTTTGAAAATTACAGCATTGCGAGCTTTCCAAATGAACCAGCACTCCCGCTACAAGATTAAGAGATTCCAGAAGACCTTCTTCTTTGAACATAGAGGATATTTTCTTCCACCATTGGGGAAAGCTTCCAAAGCCCATAATACTAGGGAGATAATTAAATTGAGATGCATGCCAAATCAGTCTTGAATGATGGCAAAGGAAAAGAAGGTGCTCAATTTTTTCACTATGAGCAAAGCATCTCGGACAAGTTTATGTATCCGAGAGGTTCCGTTTACGAAGAGCTTCACTTGTAGGGACTTCATTTTTACAGCATCTCCAAATGAACATTTTTAGCTTTCGGGGACAAGTTAGAGACCATATTAATTTCCATAGATTTCCTTGGTTGCTAGATGAAGAAGAAAAAGAAGAGGCAGTTGAGGCTTGCGAATTCTGCTCCTGCTTAAGAAGGCTATATGCAGACTTAATTGAGAAAGAGCCGTTCGTTGTGTAATGCCGGATTATTCTGTCAGAGGTACGATTTATAGAGATGGGAATTTGAAGAATTGCTTGTTGTTCTTCTAGCGAGAAGAGATTACAAAGCTTATCTGAATTCCAAGTGCTTGCATTTTGATCAATCAGGTCTTTTACAAAATAGACATTGCAATTATTAGGAAATTTATAAGAGATGGCACCCATGGATCACACCAAATAATGATATCATGGCCACTATGAACATTCCATCTGCACTCTTTTTGAAGAAGGGTTCTACCATACAAGATACTAGACCATACCCAAGAGGGCTTTGAACCCTTTTGTGCCTCCAAAAAATTAGAGAAGGGAAAATATATTCCACTGAGAACTCAGCTACTTAAAGCATTTGGGTACTGAATCAATCTCCAACCCAATTTGGCAATAAGGGCAGTGTTAAAAAGATTGAGTTGTCTAAAACCCATACCTCCATCATATTTGGAATTTGTCATATCCTCCCATTTGTTCCAACAGATTTTCCTATCATCAGCACTTTGAGTCCACAAAAATCTCCTTATAATTTTCTCAATTCCTTTAGTGACCAGAGAAGGAATTTGAATCAAGGACATCACATAAGTAGGCAGAGCTTGGAGCACCGCCTTGATCATCACTTCAAGCCTTGCAAGGGAGAGAAATTTGCTCTTCCAACTCCAAATCTTAACTTTAACTTTTCTCAACAAGAAAGAACACATCATGCCTTTTGATTTAGCTCATTCTATGGGAAAACCCAAATATTTTAGCTCATTCTATGGGAAAACCCAAATATTTTGAGGAGTATGATGATTCCTGAACTTGAAATTTCCAACTTCAATGTTAATTCCAAAGTCAATGATTATTATGTGAGTTTCACAATCAAAGGTTTTGGTGATTGAATAACCGAACAACTCTTTTTTTTTTTAGCCACTGATATTTAAAGTCATTAGACTTTGATTAATTTTTTTAAGAGGAGTAAAAATCTCTTAAGTGACGCAGCAAATTCATAGGAAAATTCCTTATTTGCCTGGGAAGCTTCAATCACTAAAATTACTTCATCTTTTGCAAAAATTATCTCACAGGTAATATCCAACCATCATCAGGGAATTTAATCATTTTGAAGAAAAAAAAAGGTGATGGACTAAACAATTAACAAACAGTAGTATGTTTTCTCATCTGATACAATGGTAAAGAGTTGATTAAGTATTTCAAATCTTTTTATGTTTATAGCTATGATTGGATCACATTAATCAATTCACCTTTGCTAGCTAAATTGGATAGCCAAAACTTATCTTTTTATTTAGGTTGCACGGACATGGATACGAGAAAACGGAGACATGGACACAAGAAAATGGCTTCTAATTAAAGTGTCTGCCTTTTAAACTGGAGTGTTTAAGTAGCACGAATATGAAAAAACGGAACTACGAATATGGAAAAATGGCTACTAATTAAAGTATCCATGCAACATAGCTTTATATCATACCATCATTTATTTTTAACAGTTAATGACATCACAGAAAATGGATTACATTGAAACATCAATATTTATTCCTACCCCATTTTCATCACATGTAAAATTGTCTCGACAGACACATAGATTTTGAAAAAAGAAAAACTATGTGCCAACAGTTAACAGAACCATGATTTTATTTAAAATTTAATTAGACCTTATTAAATACTTCATATGCAAGCATGTGTTACTATCCTCCTTATTGATATTTATGTAGAAAAAATGGTGAAAAGTTGGGCTTCTTCTTTCACTTGTAGTGTCTTTTCTTGACAAGTGACAATTAAAATTATAGAATATTCATAAAATTAAAAGCTTTATTATTATAGCAATTTTGTTTAATATGATCAAACAATCGATTCAACGGCAAGGGAAAAGGGTGTGTCGCAGCCAACTATAGGACAAGGTAAAAAATATTGTTATTATATGCCCAAGAGTGTTGCATTCAACAGTCTGGTATCAGAGCTGGATCATCTGGGACCACTCAAGTTGTAGGATTTCTAGAAATTCTGAGTATGCTCTGTGGATGCAGTATTGATTGATCTTCCACATCAGAAAAGACATCTAGAAATTGTTTGTGAGGCTAGTTTGATTTCTAGAAATTCTGAGTATGCTCTGTGGTTGTAGCTTTGACTAATCTTCCACATCAGAAAGGGCTTTTAGAAATTATAAGTGAGTGAGCTTCTGTGTGTCGTGAGTAGTCTGAAACTCTACAAGTTTGTTGAGAAAACTTATTTGGTATTACTGAGGTACTGCCAACACGATGGGTGGCCTTCAAATCGGTGGACAAATCAAGAAGCTCAACAATCAAAATTACAACACATGGATGACGTGTATGTTGTCCTACCTGTAAGGATAAGATCTTTGGGAGGTTGTCGGTGGTAGTGAAGCTACATAACCAGCGACAGAAGACGTAAATGGCACCTTACATAAATGGAAGATTAAGGCGGGAAAGGTGATGTTTGCCTTGAAGATCACAGTTAAAGAAGAAATATTAGAGCACATTCAGAATGTTGAAACACCGAAGGTAGGATGGGATACACTGGCCACACTTTTTTCAAAGAAGAATGACTCATGACTACAACTTCTCGAAAATGAGCTACTCTCAGCTGCGCAATGTGATATGACGATTGCACAGTACTTTCATATGGTGAAATATTTGTGCCATGAGATTTCTGAACTTGATCCATTAGCTAAAATTATGGAACCCAGAATGAGAAGAATTATCATTCACGGTTTAAGGCCTGAATTTAAAGGCTTTATCGCTGCTATACAAGGATGGCCCACTCAACCATTGCTTATTGAATTTGAAAATTTACTTACTGGTCAAGAAGCTATGGCTAAGCAAATGGGTGGTGTCTCGCTGAAGACGAAGAGCTCTTTAGCAGCAAAGGCAAGGAAAAACCCAAGTATAATACTGGTAATAGATCAAGAAGAGATGAAGATATACCAAGAGGTCATCAAGGGAGCTCACAATCAGGGGGAGTTCAAAAGAAGGATAATAGGAGTAGCCAGTCCAAGAAGAAGAAGTTTGATGGTGACTGTTACAACTACGGTAAGAAAGGGCATATGGCTAAAGACTGTTGGTCAAAGAAAAAAACTGCTGAGAGTAATGCAGTAACTTCTAAGAAGATGAGTCAAAGTGATAATGAGTGGGATGTCAAAGCTTCATTTGCCATGGAAGAAGAAGAATTAGCGCTCACAGCAATAACTACTGAACGAATTGATTATGAGAAAGATTGGATCGTTGACCCCTGATGTTCGAATCACATGACTGGTGATCAAGGAAAATTGCGAGATGTGGTTGAGTACAAGGGAAGTCGTGTGGTGGTAACCGCTAATAACTCAAGGTTGCCAATAGCTCATATTAGCAAGACAACAATCACACCCCGTTATAGTCACAATAAGGTGTTATTTTAAGATGTTTATCAAGTACCAAGTATGAAGAAAAATCTACTGTCGGTGGCACAAATGACATCATTGGGCAATTATATTTTGTTCGGTCTGGATGATGTCAATGTGTATCAAGACGTCAAAATCTCTGGTACACCAATAATGAAAGGACGCAGATTAGAGTCTGCTTATGTAATGTTAGTAAAATCGGCTTATGTAGATAAGACTCGGAAGAATGAGACAACAGACCTATGGCATGCAAGACTTGGGCATGTCGGGTATCACAAGCTTAAAGTGATAATGAAGAAGTCGATGCTCAAAGGTCTTCCTCATCTTGAAGTTCGTAAAGACACAGTTTACGCGGGGTGTCAATTTGGTAAAGCACATCAATTACTGTATGAGGAGTCGAAGTTTAGAGCAAATGAGCCATTAAAGCTGGTTCACTCGGATGTATTTCTAGGTGTCAAACAACCGTCTATCAGCGAGATAAGGTATATGGTCATATTATCGATGACTTCTCTAGATATATTTAGGTTCTCTTCATGAAAGAAAAATTCAAGAAATTTACAAAATTTCAAGAATTTAAAGAAATGGTTGAAGGAGAAGTCGGCAGGAAAATTCAATGTTTGAGCACTGACAATGGTGGGGAATATACGTCAAATGAGTTCTCCTACTATTTAAAGAATTTTTAGATCTGTCATCAATTCACTTGTGCAAATATGCCACAACAAAATGGTGTTGCAGAGAGGAAGAATCGACATCTTGCAGAGACATGTCGGAGTATGTTGCATGCAAAAAATGTACCTCGTAGATTTTAGGCTGAGTGTATGAAGACAGCAACTCATGTCATCAACAGGCTTCTGCAACCAAGATTGGTATTTACTGCATCCTTTGAAAAACTGTGGGGTGTTAAGCCTCCAGTTGGTCACTTTTGAGTGTTTGGTTATGTTTGCTACGTGTTTGTGCCAAGTCATTTATGTAGCAAATTCGATAAAAAGGCGATTCGGTGTATCTTTGTGTATATGACAACTAGAGAAAAGGGTGGAAGTGTTGTGATCCTACTTTTGGACGATGTTACACATCACGGAACGTAGTGTTTGATGAAGCTTCCTCGTGGTGGTCTCTGTAGAAAGTTGTGTTACCATATTCCAAATAGATGGAAGATTACCTTCAAGAGAAAATGAAGGAGTAGATTGTTGCAGTACGACCAAATCCTGATATTGGTGAGGATTTAGATGATGAAAATGATGAAGATTGTGGGGCGACGAGTCCTTGGTGAACTGGTGTTTACTAAAGATTAGGGGAAGAGGTTGAACCAAGTCAAAAAGGTATGACAAGTCCACAATCACAACTCAGAAGGTCAACCAGGATACGAAAGCCAAATCCCAAGTATGCTAATGCAGCTATAGCATATGAGACTCTAAAAGAACCGATGACTTATGAAGAAGCATCACAAGACTCTAAGTGGGTAAAGACAATAGAAGAAGAGATTGCCACATTAAAAGACAATCAAACTTGGGATCTGGTGCCAAAGCCAAGAAATGTGAAGTCTATTTCTTGTAAATGGGTGTACAAGATTAAAACTATCTCTGATGGATCGGTTGAGAGATACAAAGCTCGGTTGGTGGCTCAAGGGTTCTCTCAACAGTATGGACTAGACTATGATGAGACGTTTAGTCTTGTGGCAAAGATAACAACCGTATGAGTTCTTCTAGCACTTACAGCTAGTAAAGACTAGAAATTATGGCATATGGATGTGAAAAATGCATTCCTATATGGAGAATTGGATAGAGAGATCTACATGAATCAACCAAAGGGGTTCGAGAGTAGAGTTCATCCTGAATTTATCTGTAAGTTGAAAAAGGCTCTCTATAGGCTGAAGTAAGCACCAAGAGCATGGTACGATAAAATTGCTGAATTTTTTATGCAATGTGGCTATATTGTGGCACGTGCAGATTCTAGCTTATTTGTGAAAGCTAGAGAAGGGAAATTGGAAATAGTGCTGGTGTATGTGGATGACTTGATAATCATAGGAGATGATGAGTTAGAAATTCGTCGAACAAAAGAAAATTTATCAGTACGCTTCCAGATGAAGCAGCTTGGAGAGCTCAAACATTTTCTTGGACTAAAGGTCGATCGTACAAAAGAAGGGTTGTTTCTCTGTCAACAGAAATACGCAAGAGACCTACTAGAGAAATTTGGGATGCTTGACTGCAAGCCTATCTCAACACCAATGGAAGCAAATATCAACCTTTGCGCACATGAAGGCAAAGACCTGGAGGACGGGACGATGTATCAACAACTTGTAGGGAATCTCATTTATCTTACTTTGACTCGACCTAACATCTCTTTTGCAGTTGATGTGGTAAGTCGGTACATGCTAAATCCAAAGAAGTCCCACTTGGAAGTTGTTCGTCGAATTTTGAGATATATCAAAAGTATAATTGACGGTCTTTTGTACAAGAAAGGTGAAGATTGCAAAATGATCGGGTACTGTGATGTTGATTATGCTGGAGATCATGACACGCGTCTGTTAACAACTGGATATGCCTTTAAATTAGGTTATGGAGTGATTTCCTGGTGTAGCAAAAGGCAACCAACGGTGTCTCTATCAACAATAGAAGCAGAGTATAGAGCAGTAGCGATGGCAGCTCAGGAAAACTCATGGTTAGTACAGCTGATGGAAGATCTACACCAACAAGTTGATTATGCAATACCACTTTATTGTGATAATCAATCAGTTATATTTTTAGCAGAAAATCCAGAATTCCATGCAAGAACTAAGCACGTGGAAGCACACTACCACTTTATTAGAGAGAAGGTCCTTCAAGAAGAAGTTGAAATGAAATATGTCAAGATAGATGAACAAATTGCAGATTTGCTTACTAAAGGACTGAGTGCCAACAAGTTCGAAAACTTTTGTCATCAACTTCAGATGATTCGAAGAGTTAGAGCTGGTGTTGAGGGGGAGTGTTAATGAATTCAACACCAACCTACATGGAAACTTCTAGGTGCAAATTATTTTAAGTGGGTTAGTATGAATTATTTTTAGTGAGTGGGTTAGTTAGAAAGCATTTTGTGTGGTGATAAAAATGGCCTACATGTGTGGTTATGAATTTTTTAGTTTTTTATTTGTGTGGTTTGTATTGAATTCTAATTACTATAAATACCCCTTAAGTGTGATGGTTGTAACACACATGAAAGAAAGAAAATAAGCAAGAAACAAATACTAGGCATAGGCCTTGAAGTAGTCTTGAGTGTTGTGAGTAGCATTGAGAGTTGTAAGTGTAATCTTTTGTGAGGTGTAATATTTGAGTGTGTAATTTCTCCTTGAGTGGTCTTAATAATATTGTTATTATATGCCCAAGAGTGTTGTATTCAACAGCAAATACATTATTCTAGAGGCGCTGTGTTCTCATATGTTAATTAATTGGGGCTATTTTAATTAGTTGAGATGCTCATGTGGTGTGTGCAATTGCAAATACATTATTCTAGAATTTTGATTGAGTCAAGTCATCATCAAGCTAATGTAATAAAAAAACATTTAAAGGGATGTCAGAGAAAACAAATGGAATGAGGTTGAGAAAGGAATTTTTTGAGAGCAAGTGAATCCTGTCCTTTGAACATGGCATGGTTTAAGGGAGCTGCTGCTCCTTTTGCAATTCTGTTTGATATTGTGTCCCAAACAAAATTCCCTTGAATGGAGTAGGTGACTTGTGATTCTTGAAA
>CATIWK010347983.1:0-16568 GCA_949634005.1 Mallotus japonicus
TTATTTTAATTTCTAATATTTTAAATTATTATATACATATTTAAATAATTTTAAATTTTAAAAATAAACAAACAAGTTAATGCTAAGATAAAAAAAAATTATAATAATACTACTGTTTTTCACAATATTTTAAATTATTGTAAATAAATTTTTTCATGGACCCAAAAAGCATGATAAAAAAATGAAGGTTAAAATAACGGTATAAAAAGTTTGAGTTGGTTGGAAAATCTATCATCATTTTTTGGTGATGTACAAGCATGCATTGGTATCCATTATTTATAAAAGTTATATTATAAAAAATTATTCACAATAATTTAATGAAAATTTTGTAAAAAGCCTAAAAAATGTATTAAAAATATAAAATTTAAATTTTGAAGAATTATAAAATATTTTTTTATCATAATCTCTTTTAATTATGGTGTTCTTTTTCATCATAATATTTTATTTTGAAAAACAGTAGTTTTATTATAATTTTTTTATCATAACATTAACTTGTTTATTTATTTTTAAAATTTAAAATTATTTAAAAATGTATATAAATTTATGTTTTTAATTTAAAATATTAGAAATTAAAATAAGTAAATTTTTTTTTTGCGGTGAAAAATTTTAAAAGTGATGTGTTAAAAGGTAAAAAATTGTATGAATATTAGAAATATAAAACTTCAGGGACCAAAAGGAAATAATTTTTGTTAAAAAATTAACAGAAGGGTTTAAAACTTCAAATCCGTGAAGTTCGAGGGCCTAAATATATAAAATGAAACTTTAGGGGCTTAAAGTTAAAAAGCCGATAAGTTTAGGGGCCTCAGGATGGGTTTTGTCCAACTGATAAAACATGATTGTTTTGTGTCTGCATGACTCACTCTCTCTACTTTAAGTTCAACTTTTTAATTATTATTGTTGTATATATTTCCCTGCACATGTTCTATAGCATGTTCCATATGGTGTCAAATGCCAACAAAATGATAGTTCTTCATTCTTTTTGGGAAACTGGCATTTGTTATAACAAGTTTAGTCTCTCTCTCTCTATTACAGATTTTCTTTGGCTGGCTATTGCATGTCTGTTTCATGTGCTCTTGTAAATTAAGCTTTTTATTGAGACCAGGCCATAGGTGACATATTTCTTAAGAATTTAAGATTGATCACATGTACATTAAGCTTTTTATTGAGACCAGGCCATAGGTGACATATTTCTTAAGAATTTAAGATTGATCACATGTAGTTTTGCTGGAGCTTGTATCCGAGAGTTGGATGAAGCACTTCTGCATTGATGTGCATACTGATTTTTGTTTTGTGGAGATTAAACCTCAAGCATGTGAAAATTTTTTTATGATGTACTCTCTTATTTTTATATATAGGTTGTTGAAAATTCTCTTCCTAAAGCCATATGGTTCTAAAAATCACAAGTATATGATGAAAAGATCTTGGACAGCCTGATGCTTCAATATCATACAAAATTTTTTCTTAAATGTTTGATTTCATTAATTACTGTTTTAATTGTTTACCCTTGTTGGAAGCTTGATTAATCACTATCAGATGGTCAAAATTAAGCATCAGCTGCATGATAGAAATCTTTATTTTTTTACTTTACACCACAGTCAGTTGAGTATCTGTTTCTTTTTAAACTGTTTTTGCAGTGCTAAAAGAGGAGCACATCGCCCTATTATGAATCTTCACGAAAGAAGTTTAAGTGTTTTGGCTTGTAGATATGTGGATGAGGTGATAATTGGTGCTCCACAGGAAGTTTCTAAAGACATGGTATACCATCTAATTTATAATTGCTACTAGGTTCTTTTAACTATATTTTGAGATGTCTATGTTCCAGGCATGGCAAATCCACCTGATGCAAAAGTTGCTCTAACTCTTATTCCAAAAGAAACTGCTTTTTTCAAAACGTCTGCTACACCTTTTGCATTATGACTCTGGGCTTCTTAAAAATGGTTGCATGATTTTGATGTGGCTTCCTTTTATGTGGAATATTTGTTGTTGAATACAAGAAATTAGAATTGAAACAGAAGTGTGGCATGTGGGGAAGGAGTTCATGTGGTTAAGATGTTTAACATGTAATTACCTCTCTCTACCCCTTAGATCTTCAAGGGGTAATGGGTATTTATTTATTGTACTATCAAGGCTTGATCTTTTGTACTTGAACTTGCTAACCTTAGATTTTTTAACAATTGACTGTGATTTAAATTGGAATTGTATTCATATATGTAATTTCTCTGTAACTGAGTACTTACTACATTCATCGAGATAGGATGCGAAATGTCTCTTAGAAATGTTCATATTGTTTGGCCATGATTTCTGGGTGAATCTACGGACCACTTCTTGTTTTGGTGCAGTAACTGAGCATGATAAGAAATACCTATAATTGTTGTAATCTTTTCTTTCACTGTAAGATGTGGTGAAAATGAGGTATGCACCACAAGTTTATCAGCAACTTTTTTGTTTGACTTCAGAAATTGTTGTTCATTGCAGATAACAACTTTTAACATCTCTTTAGTGGTGCATGGAACAGTAGCAGAGATCATCGATTACCAGCAGGTAAATCGCAGAATACTTGTGAGGCAAATATATATTTACTAATTTTGGAGTTCCCATGATGGATTTGTTTTTCCTGACTTGTTTTGATTCTGCAGGAAAAATCTAATCCATATGATGTTCCAATCAGTATGGGTATCTTCCAAGTTCTGGAAAGCCCTTTGGATATTACGACAACTACAATAATTAGGAGGATTGTAGCCAATCATGAAGCATATCAGGTTCGCCTCTGGATTGTATTGTGTTTACTCAAAACAGTGGGCAGGTTAATGCTGCAAATGTGAAAATGGAGAAAGTAAAAAAAAAAAAAATCAAAGCAACTAACTTTACTGATCTGCGCAAATCAAAATTGTAGGACAGCATTTACATGCATGTTTAATACGATCTTTTAATCTATTAGTTTGGAGCTCTGGAGATTTAGACGAGTAATTGGTACGCTGTGCCTGCTGTTTTTATGGTTCAATTCTTAGAGAGCTTTATCGTTTCTGTGCAGAAACGCAATGAGAAGAAGGGTGAAAGTGAGAAGAAATATTATGAAGGCAAGACCTATGTATCTGGCGATTGAGCTGAGGTCAGGCCCACACATGGATAGTAGGTGACTCTGTTATTCATTTATGGTCACCGGGATAATTTGTACTAACACTACATGTGGCAAGATGGGACTGATTTGTAGTTGCGATCCCATCGGTAGAGTCACGTGCAATTGCTGAGTTAGTATTTTCAGGCGATTATATTTGTATTTCTATTTTTTGTTTTTACATGCTTTTGGAATTGGGTCCAAGGCGTTGATGTTTGATAGCAAAATTGATGTATCGAGATGTAGATTGGTTAGCAAAGCCATGCAGGCACTGTTAGAAACAGTATCAAGAGTTCAACATACATCTATCTATGTGTTGCATCATCTCCATGTATACATTATTATTTATGAGGTATCAACAATGGAGATATTTTTTTAATGGATGATTCAAGATGAACAATTTTTTTGCTTATGCTACGAAGTTACATGAATAGAAAGCAACTAACCAAGGGTGAACTTTGCATGTAATTTTTTTAAGGGTATTTAACTCATTCTTGTCATTGCATTGAAAGTGCACGCATCACATTTTGATGGTTTTACTTTTGTGCACCAAAGTTCACACTTGACAATGCAAAAGGCCGTTCAGTTGGCTGCTATGTTGTTTTTTTATTTTATTTTTTCATCTCATAGGCATGACAGCATGATCATGGATTTTGCGACTGTTGTTGAATTGGTTGAAACCGATTCTCTTACTCCGCAAGCCTAATATAGGCTGCTAGACTACGTGAAGTCAACTTGGGCAACTTGTTTATTTAGGATCATCGTGTTCATGGTCCTTTTACCTATTGTAACTGCACTTGTCCCATTCTTCATGTATTTTGATCCTCATTTCCGTGCAAGTTATACAGCTGTTAAAGCCTAACTAAAAGTGTATAAGAAATTGTACTATTGAACTACAAAATTCCTTAATTGATCTTGTCTACCATTTCCACTCAAAACAGAAGTATATATTTGTGTAAATGAAATCTTCTATGTACATTCTCCGCTTGTTTATACACAATCTATTTTCAAGAACATAAAACAGGGGCATAAGGCTTATTGCTTATGCGATCTAATGCGATTATAAAGGCCATAACAAGCTGTGTGTCAATACCAGGTTGTACTGCTAGACTAAACACATCATCGCTGAGCAAGATTGTAGTGTTTACTCTTTTCCTTGACATCTTTGCCACCACCTCACCATCAACAGTCTTGATTCTGCAATCTCTAGTTCTGAACGACCCCTCGATCCTATAATCTGGTTTCTGACCTTGTCTTGTTAACCCCCCCATGAAGATCTCCGCTACGTGCTTGGCCGATTGGAAAAGCACCGATGAGCTCCTCATTGAAAACAATTTGATCTTTGGATTCTTCCCAAACCCATCTTCTGATCCTTTGTATGCATTCCACTGATATTGCATGCTCATCATGATCTGTTCATAGTTCACATTACATGTTCATTATGCTTGATCATAAGACAATATTGTTATTACATATCTTTTCATAGTTGCACGCACGTACCTGAGGTTTCAAAGTGAGCAAAGCATTGCCTACTCCGTCCATAAGAACAAGACCACCACCAACATAACGATTCTTCCTCGAATAATTATCGACACGAAACACCAATCTTCCATGTGGATCAAAGACCGTGAAGCCATCAGTACCTTGAAAAGTCATGCTAGATCGCTTCCATACAGTTAAAGTACATGGCTTTCCATGATCAACCAGCTTCCTTTTCTCTACCAACAACAAATCTTGGCACCTTTTCTCGGCAGGATGAATCTTGGACATGGTGAGGATATCGATTGGAAAATTGATGGAGAAATGTTAAAGAAAGTGAAGTTTTCTTGGTTTTGTGGGTTGGCAAATGTTTATGTAATTATCAAATGGTGAAATGCGGGTGGCTTTGGCCTTTGTTTTATAGTGGAACTTGGTTGTTTATAAGGGCAATATGTACGTGGAAAGGGCTAGAGGACCTTAGTTCTCGGGTGGATGTCTAGCTTAGTGGCTATCACAACCATTGACGTAGGTCCCTGTCTTTAGTTTTGCCACTATCGCTGACCTGCGCCTTATTCTACTCCTGCTATTACCCTTTTTCAAATAATCATGAATGCTAGTGAAAATTTTCTGTTCTATATATCCCAATATGGTGGCATGTGCATTTCATGAGAAGAAAAGAGTAAAAAAGAAGTATATTGTATTAATTAATGAAATTTAAATTCCTCTAAAATTGAGTTTTTTTTGGTATTTAGAAAAATGTAATATATCATATTATCTGCAAGTGAGAGTAAATTAACGATTTTATCGGTGTTTAATGTAATAATTTTTTTTGGTTATAAATGAAGGCATAAACCTAAAATTCAACGAAAAACATTCAAAAGAATATTCAAATCGTGGTGAAGATAGTCATGTTAAATTAGTTGTTAGGAAATTTTTTCCATCTTTATGATCTTACTTGAATTGAACTAGATTAATAAGAATTTGGAGTGTGTTCGGATGAAAACATTTAATTTAAAACCTTAGATTTTGATTATTAAATTTCAAATATAAGAATTTTAAATAACATATAATTACTTGTTATTTGAAATTCTTATTCAATGAACTTTTAAATTCATTATGAATTTAAATATTATTATATTATATTAATATTATTTTATATTTATATTATATTACAAATTATATTATTATTATATTATAAATTCTATTACTATTATATTAAATTAATATTATTTGTATATTAAATTAATATTACTTTATATTATATTATTATATTTATATATTATTAAATATATTATTAATTTATATTATATTATTATTATACTTATATTTATATGGATCTGGATATTATATGAAATAAATTGAGTCCAAACAAATCCATATAGTTCACAAACAAGAGATTTGATTGAAATCCAAATCTAAACTTAAATGTAAATTTTGAATACCGTCGATTTAAAAAAAAAATATGCAACTTCAATCATGTCAGGAAAAATTTTGATATTTTAATTTCAGAGGTATGAATAAGTGAAGACAGTTAGATTTTTATTGCAAAGTGTAATAGATTGAAATATGATGAATAATTCTCATCAAATTTTGAATTAATTGAGAGCTTGTGCCGAAATTTTGAGTACGTAAGATGAGACTAATAATCAAAACCAAATTGTCATTAATTATTTACATTTATTACCTCCTTTCCACCTCATGCATAAAGAACATAATTATAATCGTGGGTTGCCCTAGCAATATAATTATATAAAATAGATAGAGATATTGTTTTATAGTCTAAGATTAGTGGGTTTTGTCTTAAACATCAATGTTCATATTATTGTATTTTAGTGACTAATATTGAGTTTAATCTGTTAATGGAGGGACGCCATATCCTTTTATGATGTTAAAGTGGTTGCCACCTTTAATTATTTGGGATTTAATTAGACATGATTATGTTTGTTTAGGGTTTTCGTAAAGTGCATTAAATTGTCTAGGATCTAAGAGGAATCATGATTTTCCTTTTTCCATACACGGTTGGACATAATAAGTACATTGTTTTTAATTGGGGCCAAAATTTAAATGTGTTCAATGCACATCATGATTGTTGCAATTATATTTTTAAAATGAAAATAATTGTTGATTTTATTGCTAACAAAATAAATATGATCATATAAACTAAAATTACGAAAGAATATTCTGAAAGAGCTATAATTTGACAATTGCGATTGTATATTAAATAAACTATAAAATATTCGAAGCATTTTAACTATTGTTATTGTAAAAATTTATTATTTACATGATTAAAAATTATTATCATTGAAATCAACTAGTAGAAGCTATTTTCATTAAAGTGACAGATTCAAGTCGTAATATATGCAATCATATTAAATTAGTTATTAAGAAACTTTTATCACTTTTATGATTTTGTCCAAATTGAACTAAACTAATTAGAATATGATGGATTTAAACTCATGGTTCAAACAAAAAAAAAACATTAATTGTTATTCCACTTTCAACCTCATAAACTAAAGAAATAGGTCGTGGTGAAAAATTGGAAAGAATTTGTTTATTTTGGGTGTAAATATATTCAATGATCAGATATATAACACACATATCAAATATTTCATATGATTAGTAAAATGTAATACGTCTAAATATGTCATACATTTAATTACTAGATGTAATATATTTAAAATAGAAAAAAATTAAAAAAATTAATTTGGTGAAAATTTGATTCATTATAAGAAAATCTCATATTGTATTCCATTAAATAGTAAGAAAAAAATTAAAATAAAAAGAAAATGCAACTAGATTTGACAATGGAATATCATGAATCATGACTAACGTAATTAAAAAAAAATGAAATCTTGAAGGATTCCGAAAGACTAGCTAAAGTTTGTTCAAAGTCCATGTGACCAAAATTTATTTGTCGTGATAAAGAAAATAGGGTTCTCTTCCAAAAAAATATATCAACTTGGTAATTTGGTGAGGAAAAAATTAGCCATTGATCAAAGCTATAATATAAGGGCATGACCCTATAGTTCATTAGCTTAGCTGCATTGCAGCCTGCAGTGGGTTTTAGTTGGAAAACAATGAGTTTTCTTGTTCTCATGTCTTGTGTCTTTATTCATAAAATTCTTCATCGGTAGTACAAAGTTGGTAATGTATAAGAGAAATATGGGAATAAATAAAGAAAATTAAAAAAAAAAAAAAACATGTAGACAGAGGGATGAAGAATGAATGACATATAGTCAAATGGAAAGGATGGTTTATTCCAAGATTAGCAATAAAATAATGTTAATATTGCAATTAATTTATTGAATCAAGAATTTAATTAAGCAAGTTGCATGGGTTAGTGCCCCTGGATTTGAGTCATGAAAGCACTAAGTAATGAATCTTCTTGTTGATTGTGGCATCACATTCTCTATGAACGAACAAAACTACTAATTAATCACCTTAATTACAACTAATTAGGTCATTTTCAATTGAATAATTAAACTAAAGTATTTGGTATATATATATATATAAATTTTTAATAGCTATATCAAGAAGAGAAAGATGGCATCTTCATGAGAATTTGACAAGCATTCATATATATATATATATATATATCATTATTAATAAATAGTAAACATAATTTAAATTTAAAAGGGGAGAATTATTTTTTATTATACAGTTCAACGATATTTAGATCATATGACCTTTTCATTAATAAAAAAAATTAAAATTTTTATACTTATTATAAATAAAAATGTTATGAACTTATATTTATGTATCAAACAAATGTAGAAGAAGATAAAAAAGAGAAATAGATAAGCATCCATCCAATGAGATCCTATTTTAATGAAAAGTTTGGCTACTTTCTTAGAAGTTTCTTAATTCCCACCAAAAATTAGAACTTTATGAGCAACATGTTTAATTACAATAACAAATTGAAGGAATATTATCTCAAATTCCATTTTTTGATGACTTTCACCCAAGACATGTACATACATGCATCAAATTAATTCCATTTATTATTATGTTATCATTTTTTTTTTTAATATGGGAGAAGTGGTAAAGATCGAACCGTTGATCTATTAATATTTTAAAGAGAGTTACACCACTAAAATATTAAACTTTTAGCATTATTATATTATGATGTAAAAGGTATTTTTTTAGGTTAAAATTTTTTATTGTTCTTTAACTATTGCTTTAACCATTTTAATTTGATTAATTAACAAAAGTGAAAATTTTAAACTAAAGAATTTCCCAGTTGAAAAAAAATAAAACTCAACTAAATTATTCAGATTTGAAAATTGTAATTATATATTAGGCACCTTTATATAATGGTAATTAATTTAATGTTAATCTAATGGTAGAGGAGTCAAAATTGAGGGTCTCAAAACCAAAAAGTCTTAGACTCAAACATTGGGTAAAAAATTCAAAGTTATCCAATTATTTTGTTTCTAGTTTGGTAACTTTGGTTAATTTGGTTTTATGTATATGTATTCTAGTGTCCCTCTAATTTATTTTTTGCGGCAAATATTTTCATATTTTGCTGTGTTCAAATTGAATATTTTGGTATCAATATTGTCATGCAATGTATTTGTTGTATCTTGTGCCATGTTTTTGACAAATAATTTCACATGTATAACATGCCTAGTCTATATATATATATATATATATATATAGGGGCATAATTAAACTACAATATAATAAAAATAAAATTTTAATAGAAATAGAGGATTAAAGCAAAAATATAAAAAAAATTGAAAGGCAAACATAATTTATATAAAAATTTTAAAATAATTTTTTGAAAAAAAAAATTGAGGAGGACTAACCCTTAAGATGGTTCCGGCCCAGAATACATATATATGGCATGCGAAAGCGTATTTTGTTTTTGTCCAATTCCAATTATCAACTTTGATTTAGTCTATTATCAAATATAATTAATAATCTTAACAATAATTCAAATCTTTTTTCAGTTTGCATACATTTAAATAGAACTTTGGAAAATTGAAATTTACAAAGATTTATTGATGATTGTGAAATTTGTACAATTCAATAGAAAATCCATTGTATTTACGGTGGTATATTGTCTTTCATTCATACGAATTAGAGAATGGATTAATTTTTCATGACCAAACATTAATTCAATTTGATATGTATATTTGATTTAAATCATCGGTATTTATAACTTATTAGATTTTGAGTAATTCGGTTTGATTTGAATAGAACAATAACAATAATAAAGGCCTCCTAATAATTAATTTAACGCAACTGCACGTACCAAAAGCTAAACTCAAAATGTGACGTAAGTAAAAATAGTTTCCTATCAACTGATTTTAACAGTTATTAATATTGTATATACCTTAACTACAAGAATTAATATATTTTTATAAAATAATTTTATGAAGAAATATATTTTGTTCCTCATCTGTGTGCTATGTAATAATTAAAAAAACAATTGAAAAGTTCATCTTAATTAATTGAAATTTATTTAAAAAGAAATAAACCACTATTTTTACTTTATTGGTACTTTTAAATTTTTTATTCATATAATAAAAATATTTTTAAATCAATTTTATCAATCAAGGTTATATTATCAAAATTTATATATATTTTTTTCTCGAACAATCTAAAAAAATACTTTGCATATCAACTCAATAATTTAAAAACAAAATTGAAAGTAGTATGTGAAGAATATATTTAAAAGAAAATTATCCAGATAATTGATAAGTTGCATGTCATTTTAGTGATGATGCGGTGGCCGCACCTAGGAGTCGAAGCTGATGGGCATGCTGAAAGGCCGTTGGTGGTGGATGACGACAACTGGATTAGATCCACTGCCTTTTCTTTTTTTACATCGCCTTTTCTGGTTTTGTTGGTGCCATTTTCATTTTATGTTTTTCAACCAACTACCACTAACTTCCATGGCCTCACCTCACCACTCAAAATTACTCTCAAGAATTCCCATATAAATCACCTATAAGCTTTTTTTTTTTCCCTTTTTTCCCTAATTTAGTATTTTTTTTTTCATTTCATACTTTCAATACTCTCATGATCATTGAAGTCCGACTAATTCAGAGTTCGAATTAATTGGACCTATAAAGAAAAATAAAACTCTCTTAAATATATAAAATTAAAATCCGAAAATTTATTTAAAAAAAATTATACTTGTTGTCACTTGAAGTATTTTTTTCCTTTTTAATTTAATATTGATATATCTTTAGGTTGTATACTTTAAACTTAATAAGTAAAATTTCACAACTTAGAGCATATATATATATATTTTTTTTTTGCATAACTAACTGCCACTCTATCATGAGCAAGCCAATTGATCAAGTCCGCAGATGGTTGCATCAACTTATGACAACCTAATCTCCAATCCTTAGCATAATTGGCTATGATAGCTTAACCTCCCATATCTGATGCATTAGAGCTTTTATCGTAGCAACTAAAAGAAAGACCTTTTAAATATGTTCTTTGAAATGTATGGCAAAATAATATCGGCAGAAGGGCCAAATTGGATCCTAACGTTTTAACCTAAATGCATATTGGAGCTTAATCTTTTTTTTTAGCCAAATTGGAACCGAAAGATACAAAAAGTTATACAAATTGGTCCCTGCCGTCAATTTGCACATAACAGAGGTTAACTAATGCCTATGTGGACGAAGTGGGCCCCACCATTTGCTGATATTGGCGCAGATGTGGCAAGCCATTACAGGCGCTGTGCACGTGTTGCATCACCAATGCAACCCAAACCCACACATCTTCACACCAACAGTCTCTCATTCTCTCTGTTTCCAATTCTTCTTCTTCTTTCTATCTGGATCTCTTCAACCATCAATGGCTGTCATAATGGCAGCAGCACCACCATCCTCACCTGCTAGTCTTCGATTACTCTACCGCCATTGTTGCTTCTCTTCCAACACTGGATTTGCCTGTCCATCACCGTCGCTGCCATGGCTCCCAAAACGAAGATAATTTATATTGTTCTTGCAATTTTTTTTCTTCTTTTTGCTCAAGAATAAGATGTCGGCACCATCACCTCCTTGCAAAAAGAAAGCATTATCCCTAACCAAAAAGTGTTTATTTATTTCAGCTGACGTATGCGAAGCCAAAGAAAGTGTTTATGGTGATGTTGGAGATGTTTGGGTGCAAATGCTTCCACTGGAAAAGAATAGATAATTTGCTGCCACCTGAATCAGATTCCTACTCTCTCCCTACTCCTCTTCCTGATTGGCCTCCAGGTTCATCAAGCTTGGATCTTTTTTACTCAGTTCATTATTTTTTGTTCTTAATTTTAATGGGCTAGCAATTGTTTATTGATTTCTTGGCTTTACGATTGATGGGTGTTTCTAACTTGTTGAATTATAGCCTCTACATGTGAATGCAGATCATGGATATTCTTTCTGCTTCATTTTCTTTTCTTCATATTCACTCAGTTGGGATCAATCTTGTGATAGATTGCTGAATCACCACTTTTGGGTTTAACAGAGAATGGTGATTGGTGATGGTGGAGGCCGCTAGAGGTGGGGTTAAAAAGAGAATGGGTGCTGTTGGTGGCGGCCACTGGAGGTGGGGTTTAAAAGAGAATGGGTTCTGTTGTTGGCGGCGTGAAGGGATTTGGAGGAGAGAGTTGAGAGGGCCATCTCTACGGATGCTGCTGCTGCTACTGCTGTTATTGGTGCTTTGCTCTGTTAATGGGTGTGGTGTTCTATGAGAGCAGAGCAAACTCCAGAATGAAATAAAATCATCAAATTCGATAAGTCAAAAATAAAATTATCAAATAAGAGGTTGTAGTGGGCGGGTGGTGGCTTGCCTCAGGCTTGCTATTTACAATGAAGAGTTTGTTGCAGGGATAAAGGTGGGGGATGAGAGGTTATCAACTGCATTTTATTTTGATCAGTTTGCCCATAACTTGCTTGATGAAATGTTTGTTAGAGTTAGTTGAACTGACAGTGTTGGCTTTTGCCACGTCAGTGCCAACATCAGCAAATGGTGGGGCCCACTTCATCCACATAGGCAGTAGTTAACATCTGTTATGTGCAAATTAACGGCAGGGACCAATTTGTATAATATTTTGTATCTTTCGGTTCCAATTTGGCTCAAAAAAAAGATTAAGCTCCAATATGCATTTAAGTTAAAACGTTAGGGTCCAATTTGGCCCTTTTGCCAAATAATACCACATGATTTAAAATAAATTAAAAATTTTAATAATTTTTAATCCGAAGGTCTTTTCGGATTGCACTTTGATGATAAAATCAATTGATTTCTCAGATAAAAAATTAAAAAAATTAGAGTTAGAACGTATTTAAGTTGCTATATGGTTTATCATTATTTATACTAAAATTTTTTTATTTTATTAATTTTTTTGTTGTTTTTGTTGGTCAATTCTGATAGCCAAAAAAATTAAGTTAAATTCCCATTAGAAATGAAATTAATTTTGTAAAATATAATATGGTATCTTGTAGATTGTTGTTGTGATTTTTTTTTAAATCATACCATTAAATACTCATTTAAAACAAATCTCAATACTGACAAGATTTTTGACAATTGAAATCAGTTGAATAGAAAAACAAAATTTTTTTATGAGAATGCTTGAAGATCTTTCACTACTTGCCATTTTTTAGAGAAAAAGAAGATCAAAATATATTTTCATGAACAAATAATATAGATAAGG
The DNA here is from genome assembly GCA_949634005.1 of Mallotus japonicus. Classification (NCBI taxonomy): domain Eukaryota; kingdom Viridiplantae; phylum Streptophyta; class Magnoliopsida; order Malpighiales; family Euphorbiaceae; genus Mallotus; species Mallotus japonicus. Next base: position 13,248 of record CATIWK010347983.1, read on the forward strand.
TATAATAAAAAAAGTAAAATGAATCTTCACTTAAAATATGAAATCGTTCATTGATATTCTTCAGTTGCGTTGACAGAACTATTTTGATTTGCAATTTCACGATCTATTAGACAATTTTTATGCTCTACTTCATGACGTTTATTAGTTATAAATTAACTATATAATCTTTAATTGAGTTTAATTGCAGAAATATCAATAAAAAAAATTATAATGATGAACTATAAATTCTAAAAAAATAACAACTAAAATTCGATAAAGGAATTAAAATTCCACTACTTATAGTTATTGTTGAGAATGTGGGAATAAACAATGGCTTATAAGTGGTGTAGATTAAGCTTTAGCATAAGTTAATTGGTTTTGTGTTACATGGATTCAACTCCATTATAAGTCCACATGTGTGTGTGTCTGGGCCAACACTCTCGAGGCCCGTGGATTCTTAATATGGTATCAGAGCGGGTCTGGCCCGGTTTCTTAATTTTCCGGTTGTCTAGCTGGATGTCCATTCTCAGCGGCCCGGTCCGGTGTTGCCGTTGCCGTTGCCTTTCAATTAAAAAATATATATGGGTTTCAAGTGTTAACTATCAAATTCCAGTTGCATTTGAGGGGGAGTGTTGAGAATGTGGGAATAAACAAGGGCTTATAAGTGGTATAGATCGGGCTTTAACATAAACCAATTGGTTTTGTGTTACATGAACTCAACTCTATTATAAGTCCACATGTGTGTGTGCCTGAGCCAATACTCTCGAGGCCCGTAAATTCTTAATAGTTATAGAACATAAATATTGCAATTGTAACTACTCTAATACTAATGAATTGGAATTTGTCAATAGAATTGATTTTCTTTTTTTCAATCAAAACCATCAGAAAAGTAAAAATTGTCAATATTCGGAAGTGGGAACTTTCAAAGGATTCGAAATGAAAATCTTAATCTGAAGCTACAAATTTAGGTGAAATTATAACGACAAGATGCTCCAAGACAAAAATAAATAAATAAATATTAGAATGAAAATCATTTTTTTAAAACAATTTTCTGTATGGCCAATTTGAAAGGAGAAAATTGAAAGAAAGAATCTACCATTAAATAATCACATGGCTTAACAAAGCATTAGGTCTAAATTCTAATATCATATGTCTTAACAAAGCATTAGGTCCTCAGAGCAAAAAAAAAAAAAAAAACAAAAAAAACAAAAGACATTAGTTCCTGCCTAATGACATTACATCATCTATATATATATATATATATATATTTTAACTATATATTATATACAATTTTTTCTAAGGGAAATATGAAGGAAGAATGGTCTAGTGGACCACTGTTGGTCTTGATGAGAGAATGGTTAGTGTTGTTTTTTATTTTGTTTTTTTAATTTTAGAAAATTCTTACATAGGATTTAATATATTTAAGAGTTAAATTTATAATATAAAATTACATATTACATTTTTATTAGTCAAGTGTAAGACATTTTGTCGAAAATCCTCCCATAGGATTTATTAAAAATCTCTCATTTTGTTTTTATTTTTCTAAATTCGATTAGCATATTTTTAGGAAATAAGTTTAGAGAATTAGGAAAGCCAATTTTTTTCTAAATTATGAAATTTATTTTAACTTAAAAATAAAATTTTATTTTATTAATAAATTTTAATTTAAAAATAAAAAGTAAAAATGAATAAGAAAGTGAATATCAAACAAGTTCTGTATCATATTCATTAATCTATTTTTTAATTGAATGAACTTTAAAATGCATATTATATTTAATTTGAATATTTATTCTGTAAAATGTTTGTGATTTTTTAATTTTTTAAATAAATCTAAAAATACAGTTAATTGTCTAATCATTAGTATATTAAAAATGAATTAAAGGCAGTATTAATTTATTAAGTTTCTAAAGATAAAAACTATAAGATATTTTTTTTAGAAAAAATAAATTTTTCTTTAATTGAAGATCAATAATACATCTTGATGAATATATAATATGAATAAAGTAGAATCAAGAAACATTTAAAAAACTCTCACTGAAATTATGAAACCGTTCGTGGCTATTTTTCAATCGTGTTGACAGAGCTATTTTGATTTGCAACTCGATAATTTGTTCAACAATCTTTATGCTCCACTTCATGGCGTTCATTAGCCATAGATCAATTTTATGATCTTTAATTGAGTTCGATTTAAAAAATACTAACAAGAGTTTCATAATAGAGAGAATTATAAACTTCATAGAAAAAAACCACTAAAACCCCATAAAGGGATTAATAACTTTACGAATGAGAAACAAAAAAATAAAAATAAAACAAACAAATTAAAAATTGGTATTTATTGGATGAAAAAACAAAATAAAATAGAATAACAATAAGAGACCACTACTGATTTAAAAGATGATCGGCGATGGCCAAATACAAAAGTATTTGATGAAGAAATATAAAGAAAAAAGAGAAAATAAGCAACTAGGGTTAAAATTATAGTAAAAATATATGCCACAAAAACTATAAGATATTTATAAAAACCAAAATTTTCAAAATAATTTACACATATAAAATTTGAAATGAGCAAACTATAAATTAAATAAAAAATACACTTCCAAAAATTACAAATAAATGCTTTATTTTTAATTAGATAACTGGTCATTTCTAAATTTTTGTAATGTATTTTTTTAAAACAAAACAATTCAAATTATTTTGTTGGTTGTTCCTATGAGTAGTTTAAGTAAGTTCAAGTGACAAAAAAAATATAAATTTCTAGATATGGATAATAGGGCTCGAATTCCATTCTTTTATAGAGAAAAATTAACCATTTCAACCAGCTCAAAATTTGTTTTGTTTGCGTAGCACATGTTCAAATCCACAATGCATGATATAAAGTAAAGTAGCCTGAACTCAAAACAAAAAAGAATGAGAAATAAATCACTAATCAGATCACTCTTTGTGCTCACTAGAAACTCAGATGTAACACTTTTTAAATAAATAAATTAGAGGTAAATAGACCTTTTATCGTACGAAATTTTCTGGTATGTGGGAGGAATTGGATAAGTGGTATAGTTAGTGGAGGTGACCACATGAGCGCAGCCTGCAATTTTTATAAATAAATATGGATTATGGTGGAAATCGTTGTGGAGAAACAAGAACTTAAATTTAATTAATTGATTTACTAATTAATTATATGCCTTACAAAATATTAATTTTGTGAAGTTATCAAGATAAGGATATGATTATAATTAACAACTTCCTTTTTCCATTAATTAATATCATCAATGGAGGCTCTTTAATTCGAAATTGCATATGTTGCTAGTCATTTAACATGTGGAAAGGTATTAAAGTGCTAATCAA
>CATIWK010347992.1:0-16058 GCA_949634005.1 Mallotus japonicus
AAAGGAAGAAAATAGAAAAATTTTTAGAAAAAATTGTTGAGTAAAAAAAATATTGAGAAAAAAAGATGAAGACAGTATAAAGAAAAAAATGTTGAAAAAAATAAATAAAATGTTAAGAAAAAAGTATAAAGAAAAAAGGAAAAAAATTGCAAAAAAAATTAGTAAAAAGGAAAAAAATGTTGGAAAAAAAACAGTAAAAAGAAAAAAATTATGGAAAAAAATTATTAAAAATAAGGGTGGTAAGGAGAGTGGTCTATATTTGAAAGAAAAAAGTTAGAAAAAATAATTTTGAAAGTTTTTTTGGTCAATGACATTTTTGAAAGTTTTTTTAGTTTTTGGTACATGTATGTAAAGAACCCAAGGAAATAAGATAAAGACAAAAAAACCCTAAAGAAATTTGGAGCCCAATGGTACCACAAACAAGCCCATGATGATATTGTTATGTTTATTTATTTTTATGCTTTTGCAAAAAAAAAAAAAAGTGAAAGAAAATTTGACCTTTATTTTTTTTACAATGAATATTTTAGTTATTATTTTTATGTAATGAAAAATATATACTATATACTCCCTCTATTCTTAAATAATTGTCGTTTTAAAAGTCTAATTTTGTTCATAAATAATTATCGTTTTAAGTTACCAATGCATTTTAACTACTTTTTTTTTTCTATTTCACCCTTATTTAATATAAGAGAATTAATTGAATAGTTATATAAATCTAATAATTGTGTGATATCCCATATCGGTTTAGAAAGAGAACGAAGCATGTTTTATAATAAGGATGTGGATACCTTCCACTTGAGAAGCGTTTTGGGTTGGAGCCCATAAAACCGTGCGCTCCAGATTAGGAGTTGGGGCTGGCCTGTGAGTAAAGCGGACAATATCTCAAGCGGGCGGACCGTTGTGCCAGCGTAGACGTTGGACCATTTAAGGGGGTGGATTGTGATATCCCACATCAGTTTGGAAGGATAGTATACTATTTTATACATATATTAAATACATTCTTTTAATCTATATGAAGAGTTTTTAAACGACAATTATTTATGAACAAATGGCTTAAGCATATATTTTTACTTCTAATAAATAGGATAAATACAAAAAAGTGAAAGCTGTCTAATTACTCTAAGTCAGTTCGACATAAGTTACATCTGTTTTTTTTTGAAGCCACATAAGTTACATCTGTTGAGTTCCTGTCTTCTTGATTTCATGTATAGGAGTTCATGTGGTAAGTCACACTGATAATCCTAATATTTAGGATGACATAAAAATAAAAGAAATTTGAAATTTAATTTTAATAAAAATTAGACATAAATTTGCACTTTACATAAAATTTTATATATATATATATTTTTTAAAATAATAAATTATAATTATAATTTAATTAAATATAAAAATTTAAAATTTAAAAAGTTTTATTTTATTATTTTTTATTAAGAGTATATATATATTTAATATGTAATAGTAATAATAATAATTGAATAAATAAAATAAGAAAATAGAAAGTAGTTGAAAAATTGGATGTTTAGTTAGAATAAAATATACAATTGTTGATTGAACGAAAGAGTACTGTTTTAAATGTAATAGAATTATAATGTTTTACATAGAATAGAACATGTATATTCTAAAATAAGATTTTTTTTTATATTGTGAATTTTAATAATTCAACATATAAGTTTTTAGTAGTGAATACTGAATTATGAAGAAAGACATTTATCAAATTTTGAACTTAATGATTTTAGAACTCAACATTTAATATATCAATAATGCTCAACGGATAGAATTTATCAGGATATAACCATTAATTATGCAATTAATGGTTCGGCTAAAGACTAATTTACCCTTCTTTATGGTTGATGAGTATTGTCAAGCGTGTTTAATTAATGTTATATTTCCAATAAACATGCACCATAATCAGTGTAATTTTATTCTTGACATGATGATTTAATGTCTGAAGCTGAAAATATATACTTGTTCCAAATACTTCCTCCGTTCCTTTTTATCTGTCGTTTTAGGGAGTTTCACTTGGATTAAGAAACAATTAATTATTCTTGAATTTAGGAGAAAAATAAGTTGAGAGACTAGAGTACCCTTGGTTCATTATATAAAGCAAAAAGGATAAGGATAAGGGAGTAATAAATGAGTTGATAAGAATAAGGGCAAAATTGACAAAAAGAATTTAAATTTTATTGATCATATAAAAGGGACAATTAAATTGAATTTTACATATTCTCTAAAACGACAGATAAAAAGGAACGGAGGGAGTATATTATTGTTCCAAATTGCATGGTGAAATATATACTTCATCAAGGTTTGCATTAGCTCTTACTAACATTTTTTTAAAAGTAAATTTATAATAAATCAATTTATTTATTGTACATAAAATTTAATTTATTTTAAATAAGATTTTTTAAATAAAAATTCATTGTTATTATAGAAAATCTAAATATATTCCAATGTAGTTGAATAGAAAAAAATATTTACAGATATAATCTTCCTAATAATGTTACTTAATTAATTAACTAAAATGTATTTAATTAAATTTAAAAATATTTTGATTTCATGAGTAAGGCATAAGAGGCTTGCATAAGTTGGTGTAAATTTTGAACTTGGACTTGGTCTTTAGTTATCAGAGAATTGATTTTTGACACAAATGCATGTGGTGATTGAGCAAGCTTTTCTTGGAATATCTTGCAACCATTATTTCTAGAATTTTGATGTTTTTAGAATGTTAATCAATGCATAATATCATATTTGTTTTTCTTGGAGTGAAACAGTGGCGTTGTGTTGTCTTTAACTGGAATAAGTCATGTTGTAATTCAGTTTCTTGCATATGAAAAGATCAAACCCTACATGGCTAAAAAGGTAATAGTTACTGTCTTTCAATTTTTTACTATATTTATGGGTTATGTTTTTAGATTATTTTGTAAAATATTGAGTTTGATAAATGCTAATGTTTATTATGTACTCAACATTCTCAAATAATACAACTGTTGATAATCTAAGTATTAAGGATGTTGCAATTGCTTCTTCAACAGCTAAAGTGCTTGCTTCTGTATTGACTTACCCTCACGATGTGTGTTTTAGCATCACTCTTTCCGTATATTGGATATAGTCTCACCTACCATCGACAAAACTCCTTATTGTCTCTCTCTCTAACACATGCAGATGCACACTACATATGCTATACACATTAATACAGTTTTGTTGTCGTCATTTTAATTACCAGGTTGTACGATCAAGGCTTCAAGAGCATGGGCAAGTCAGACGTTATGGGGTCCATTATTCTAGTGTTGTTGATTGTGTTAATAAGGTGTTCCAAAAGGCAGGTTTTTCTGGGTTTTACCGTGGCTGTGCAACTAATCTATGCGGATAACTCCATATGTTGTTATTACATTTACCAACTATGTTGATTTCACTAAGAAATTTTAAAATGATTTCACCAAGAAATTTGGAACAAGTATATATTTTCAGTTGAAAAAATTCATTGGACATTGGTGAAACGTTTCACATGTACAATCTTATTAACTCTAATCTTTGCTTCATTAGGTTACCGTCAATGTAAAACTAGCCTCACCATATTATTAATTTATTTTTAACTAAAATACTATTATACATATCTCAATACTACTCAAATTTTATAAATATTTTAGCATAAGTAGTAATAAATTGCATACTTTTACTTTTAACAATAATACAAAATACAAAAAAGAATGCAGGACAAAAATCAAAACTAATAACATGAAGCAACGTAAATTTCATAATTTAAACCAAAAAAAAAATCCACATGAGAATTACAATAGAGATGACGATTTAGTAGAGTTTAATTCTTCTCCATGCATTGTCTCGGCATCTTTATTCAATATCCAGGTAAGTTACTGTAAATTCTGACTGAAGATTTTTATCGAATATAAAATCACAAATGATGATGGGAGGAACTAAAAAATGATGGTTCGGGTAGCTCAACCCGTCGGGTTATGTCAACTATAGCAATGTTCATAATGGTTAGTCTTCTTAATATCCTGCTAAAGTTTTTATATTTATGTGCATTTTTTTGAACACTTCAACACTCTCGAATTATGAAGAATGTAATTATAATGTAAAATTTCTACTAGGGCAAGAAGCAGTTTTGTTATTGCAAAAAAATACTTCATAGATTGAGTATCTATATAAATATATAATAACTAAGTTTATGAATTGTACCACCTCATGTCATTAGTGCCAAGTGGCACTTTGCCTGCATTCTTGCTTCCATTCTCTAGTGGTTCCTTTTCATTTTCTATGGGTTTATTTATTTCACTTATTACATTGGAAAATGAAGGGATTTGAAACTGATTTCAGCTATAGTGCAGGAGCATACTAGGCCTAAACAGGAAACAATTACAAAGAAATCAGTGGCTCACGCTTTTTTTTTCTTTTTTTCATTTGTTTTGTCTTCTCTTCAGTTACAAAACTTAAATTCTGGGAGATGGCAAACAAAGGGGCAGATCTCATCGGATCAACGAATAGAAGAGTGGGGCTATCACTGATCGGAGGATCAATCTGAGGAGACAAAAACGCTATCAAAAGATTAAGAAGGTAAATACATAGAGCGTAGGACATGAGGTAATGCTGGTAACCCTGCGACACCTTGAAACACCAGCATGAAATCACGATTGTCAGGGATGGTGACTGCGATTAGAGGTCGCCGTATATATGTAAGGATTGGAACCCTCATTTAATAGCTCATCTTATTTAATTAGCTCTTATCATGTTATGATCATCCGTTTTTCTAATATTTTCTTTAGTGGTGTTGATTTTTTTTTTTTAATTTTCAATTGAAACATATTATTTCTGCTTAAGATATGATAATGGAGGTGGATTTTGTTACAAGTGACATGTTACAGCAAGAGTCTGTTGAAATTGATGAGAACAATGTAAGTTCTGAGGGTTTTAGTATAATTTCATGTAAGCAAATAGTTAAAGAACTGAAGTTTCTGATTTTTAGGCGCTGCTATTGGTTGATTATTAAGGTTTTTGGACTATTGGTAAAATTATGTGTCCAATTTTGGTTTGCATTTTTAGGATACAGTAGAAATTGCAAATTGAAACTTTTGTAATGTTGGTGAAACTTTTTGGTATTTTCTGTAATGTGCAGGATATTTCTAATTTTGAGGTTGAAAGATGTGGGATATGCATAGACATTATTTTTGACAGAGGGGTTCTTGATTGTTGCCAACACTGGTATATATATATATATTCAGCTTCTTTATAGCTTTGATTCAATGGATTATATGAAAAGTAGTAATTTTGATTCATTTTTAGAATTTCATGTTCTATTTTAGTACCTTTTTGTGTTGGATGCTTTGAATTTTTGCTTTTGGCCTGGTATATTCATGCATTTAATTAGATTTTTTGGAATTTAATAATCTTGTGATTATTAATTATTACTTAAAATCCTTATTAGTTAGCGTTTTGAGTTCATTATGAATTTGTTCCAATCTTTGTTAGTACAAATTTATATGATTTTTAAATAAAATATTTATTACTAATCAAAATTTATGGTTCTTCTTCTTCACATATAAGGATCTAAGCTATGATCATTCGGCTTCAGGTCTAAAGGCTACTATGCAAAATGACAAATCCATCTTTGATGCAGATCATCTGCAAAAGTTCACTGGTACCACTAATTTTCTTTTCTTCTTTTTTTTTTTGAAAATTTGCTTCTAACATGTATATATTACACCTTTTTTTTTCCTCTATTTCTTTTTGTTTGATATGACAACAGTTTCTGATTTATTGTTTCTTAACTTTTAAAATAATATTTCACTATTTCTTAATTTTTTGAGTTATGCCATTGCATTTCTCTATACAAGTGGCACTATTGAATTTGTACATGCTTGGTTAGGATATGCTTTTTCTATTTCGTAATAAATGCTGATGATGATGCTTGTCATCAGGTCCTGAATTGCGGGAATTGTTAAAATGGCCTAGACCACTTCCTTTGGAGGATATATGAATTCATCTACTCCATGAGGTTTATTTAGCACTTGATGAAAGTTTTGATTGACATTAAATTTTTATGAGGATCAATGTTTTGAGTTATTAATCTTTATGGAACTAATTTTCATTTATGATTTTTTGGCCTAATTGTATTTTTTTTTTTGCCTGAGAACGTAAAAAAAAATTTCAATTTTTTTCTTTCTTGGTATATACATAGGTATTCCAAAAATTGATCATAACAACTTAAATCAGTCTTTGCCATATACAAATTTGATTAATCAATTTATACTACTGCTAATGGTCATTAATTCATTTCATGTTCTTGTGAATGATGCATTTGTTGGGCAGTTAGACCCTAACATGACTAAAGTTGTTGTTCTTAGGGTTCCTTATGTTGCAATTCAAATTTAGAGCACTCAATAAGGTGTGTCATCTGCACAAACTAGCATTTTCGAATCTTTAAGTAAAGATTTTATTGATTCCTCTCGAAGTGTTGTGAAGGTTGTGCAGGTCAAGGCACGTCATGCAGTATTTCAAAACAAGCATAGAAACCAGGTGGCTTACTTATATTTGCTATGCTTAGGATTTTTCTTTCTTTTGTTATAAATCTATTTCATTTAGTTTTTAGTTAAAAGTTGAGGAAAATAGTGTTCTTGCATCCTCAGGTTTACTTTAGCATTAAAACTTTATGCACTAAGCATTATCATTTACGTCCTTATAAATTTACGAGAGGGAGGATTTGACTTGGACATAGCTTATATCACTGAAAATATAATTGCTATAGAATTCCTGCTGGCAATTTAAGCTCAGGGCTTTTTGGTTTCTTTGAGGTAAACAGGGTCATCCATTTCACGTTGTGATAGTTTGATTTATCATCTGAATAGTGCATGAACTCAGAACTTAATGCAGGGGTTTTATCAAAATCACATGGAAGAAGTAATCAATTTCTTTGAGACCCATCACAAGGTAGAATCTAATATGTGTATGTCTTAACATATTACTAGAAATCATTATTGAATTTTCATTCCAGAAATATATAACAATTAATAGTAGAATAGGAATGTGGTAACATTAGCTAGGAGAGAGGAAAAAATGTTCTATGATTTTCTTAAATATTTCATAATTATCTGATTCATTAGTGTTAGAGTTGATGTAGGAACTTGAAGAATGAAATAAACTTAAAAGGATGAAAAGTCAATGATAATGGAATCTCTCATAAACAATCTAAGGAATTTTGAAGAAGATGTTTTTGCACGTAGTTGGTGTTGGAAAAGGGAACAAGCTTATAGAGAACAGTAAGATAATATGATATATCAAGAAATAGTTTGGAGGCTGTTAAAAAAATGCATTCATAAGCTGGGGCTATTTCTTATAATTCTTATGATGTTGAGTAGGACTGTTGAATTATACCTAACCAAAATTAAAATTAGAGAACTATCTATTATGGCCTGCAATATCACAATGTTTGCATGTTTGATGAGGTTTGATGTAATCTGAAACAGCCAAAGTCAGATTGGGGACTTTGCAAGCTCTACTTTCGTACCGCTTTCATTGTCGAAAGTAGACATCCAAGTACAAAAGTGTTGAATTAATTTTTAGATCATAAATAATGATGGCAAGTACTTCTTTTACCCACTTCCCTCACGTAATTTTTTTTTTGTTTCTCATATTATGTTTGCTTTATTGTGTGGATCTGGCAATATGAATAAGCTTGCATAAACTCAGCAAGATGCTTGCAAGGAAAATATGCCAGGGAAGATCTTAGGCCAGCAACAAAACCTCCTTTCTCAAAATTTACTGCTCAGTTTCAGTTCAAAGGGATTGATTCATTTTATTATCCCATAAATGAACTGAATAAATTGCCTTCGTGACTAGCGAATTGATCCCCAAATCAGTTGCTTTCGTGATTTGGTTAGAAAGAGGATGCAAGATATATGAACTCCCCTTAACTGTATCAAATATTACATGCTTTAAAGAATCTATGATGAATACACTGGATTTCAAAGTTTCTTCCTTTTTCTTTGACTGTTTTAATTATTATGCAGTGCTGGAATTCTTAATATGGAAGCAAATTATCAATGCAAAGAGCAAGGATCCAATCTTTAGGAAATATACCATTTTTTTTCTTTTTTGTTCTGATTCCTTGAAAGGTCAATTTTGATTACACCCTCATCCTCACTTAATTAGCTCTTAATGGCTCTTATATTTAACATATTATTAAATACAACTTCATTCAACATTTTAAAATAAAATATTTTTAATAGAAAATACCCTTTCGCGCATCGCGCGGGCCTCACGCTAGTTACATTTAATGTTAGGTGGCATGAACGTTTATAGACCTAACCTTTTATTTCCATTTGTCAACCAGGATAGGCAATGGCATTAGTGCATTGTACAATTTGTTGATTGCAGTTTAGTTCTATTTGTTTAATATCATATTGTATATGATGTATGTAGTCGTGTGAAGTTCTCTTGTGTGTGTAATTGTTCACTGTTTCATTCGTACTCAAATTCTTTTCATGTGTCTAAAAAGTTCATTTTTTACTGGCTGCATTTTGTTATTTCTTATAAATGTTGAGCCTGCTATTTATTTTTGAACTTCTGCATTACTGGGCATTGTCGTTGTCTGTAATCTGGTAAGTCTTCTTGATGGCAGTGGCACGGCCATTGGATGTGTTGAATTTCACCCCTCTCAATGGAAAACCGATTAGGATCATGTATTCTCATTAGGGGTGTCAAAATGGGTCATGACAAATGAACACGATTCGCTTAACACACAAAATTAACGAATTAGGGTTGAGGTTAAATGGGTTCGTGTTAGAAACAGGTCAACCCGTTTATGACACGGTTTAATCAAATCATGTTGTGGGTTGACATGTAAACCCGTTTACAACCAGTTTAATATTATGTGTCGTGTTGGGTCGTGTCAACACGACACGACCCGACCCGACCCAACCCATTAAAAATTCATATAGTTTGTTATGATTTTAATTAATAAATTAGTTATTTATTGCAAATTTTTAATAAAAACTAATTTTTTTATAATTATATTATGCAAATTGTTAAATTATAGACATTATTTTTAATTTTTTTTGTAAAAAATAGTATTTTTATATATTATAAATGTTATACAGGTTAAACGAGTCATGTTGAAATTTATGACCCGCTCAACCCATTTAAATAAATGGGTTACACGTGTCGTGTTCGTGTAATCCGTTTTAATTTATGTGTCATGTTAGGGTTGAAATATTTGACACGATTATTAAATGGGTCATGTTCGTGTTGACCCTAATCGTGTCAATAAAATGGGTCATGTTCGTGTTAACCCTAATCGTGTCAATAAAATGGGTCAACCCGACACGAACAAGACCCACCAACCCGTTTTGATACCCCTAATTCTCATAGGGACCCTATGATTCATAAAAGTGGCGTAGGAAAAATCAAAGGTATCAAGTTTTTCTTGCAAAAAATACAATATTAAATATTACTGTAATTAAACATTGGTGAAAAAGGATACAATAGTAAGGATATATTTTTCTTCAAATAAATTAGTATAGAATTCTTTTTGAATAATATTTCTCACCGTAATTAATGCATTAGTGGATGTTAGTTTCCAATACAAATGTCATGACCCGAACCCAAAGGGGCACGTGATCGGCACTAGGGAATGGGAAAGCATGTAGCTTTCGAAACCCGTAGTAAGCCTTAGAAATTTTTCGCAAATAAATTTAATCAACTTCTATACTTTTATAGAAAATCCGGCAGAGTTTTCTCTATACCGGGACACAACTAAAACCTGTGGAAAGATAAATAATACTTCCAAAATAATTTTCAAACAACAATATTCCACAAATACCCAATAATCCACCACAAATGCATATATTTCCAACATAAATACAATCCACAATATAAGTTATACAAAATTCATCTACTACTGCGGTGTCTAGAATTTAATACACAATATATATATATATATATATATTAAATAGACCTATATAAAATAGCCGGAGAAGAAGAAACCCGGCGCAGATGGTAACAACTATTAGACTACCTGTGAGATCCTGAAAAAATAAATTGAGGGGAATCAGACCTCACTGAGTGAATCGATTTTATAAAATGCATGCTGATTTTAAAATCATTATTAAAACCTTTTAAAATAAAATAAATATATAAAATCCTTTACTTTATTAAAATTATATTTATATAACATCCTTTCCAAAATTTACAATTCACTTTAATACGAAACCCTCATATGAAATCGTATAAATTAAAACCTTTGGTAGAAAACATGGTAGAACACCTAAACCATCAATTTTAATAGCAATCAATCTCTCTTAAATTCAAATAACTGCAGTCCCGAGAGATCAACCTCAACCGAGTTACAGCCCCAGTCCAATCACTTAATTCATTTTAGATGTCTCGAGAGAATAACCTCAATCGAGTTACATCTTTATTTCCGACCCGAGAGTCCAACCTCCACCGAGCTCAATCCACATATCACCCCAGAGAACAACCTCAGCCGAGCCATAATCATAACACTGCCAGAGAGAACAACCTCAACCGAGCCACAATCATGACACTGCTCGAGAGAACAACCTCAATCGAGCAATTTCACACATTTCTCAGACTCGAGATCTCAACCAGTGTGCACGTAGTGTAGCACGTTTTACCATTTTCTCCAAATCAAATTTAAATCATAAATAAATAAAATAAATAAAGCAGAATAAAATAAATTCCAACAAGGTATCTTCCCAAATATTATTCTCGATGATATAAATAATAATCATGCATGTGGTAATACATATAATCATAAATAACTTCATGAAATCAACTTAAATATTAAATTAACCATATGAAAAATCTAGTTTAAATATTCTCAACAAACATTTCATAAAATTGACTCACAAGTGGAGCGTGCAGGTCGACCCGTTCCCGGCTGTTTTTGCTCTACATCTCTTGCTTCCGAATTCTCTAAATAAATAAAACTTATTTATTAAGCAACTTTAAATAAATTCCCAAAATCTTAGAAAAATTATTAAAAATCCAAAAATAATCAAAATAGCCTTAAAAATACCAAAATGATGGATTTTGATGCTCAAATAATTTTCCAAAATGAATTAAACTAATATATTTGGAAATATATAATTTCCCCCATATTCACTCCGAGATTTTTATTGCAAAATCCATAAGGAATTGGACTTTGGTCCAATTACAAGAAATGATCACCACATTTTACTCTATTTATTAAAAATATCTAAGAACTTTTCCAGGCTAGTACTGTTCATCACTGGAATCCGGGTAATACCTGTGGGATTCTCACCAGAAAACACAATATCAGACCCAATCATTTGTACCAAAATGCTCCCCACAATTTATAAAACATATCAAAGGTCTCAAACAACCAAAAATGCTCATAGAAAAAGGAGATAGGAAAATATAAGGGAATTTACCTAAAAATTCACCAAATATTCCACCGATATAGATTGGATGCAAGACCATTGTCTATAGACTCCTGAGATGGTGAGGAATGAAATAAAAATAATGGCCTTGACTAATTAATAAAGAGATGAAAGTTCCATCTTTAACAACTTTAGGCCAAAACTTCAAATTAAAATCTGAAATTTTCTAGGCTGAATCTACTCAAACGGACACTGACATCGCATAGAGGACATCGAGAAATAGTTGGGTACCAAATTTTAGGTCAATTGGAGCTCGTTTGAATAATGAACGGAGAAGAGAAAGAAGATAGAGAATATAGGAACTAAACTAGACATTTGCCACCACACACCTCTCTTCTCCTATGGCAGCTTGATCTCTATAAATAAATACATTCACATATCCATTTCCAGCAACCAAAAACAACCCAAGACTAACCCAAGCCAACCCAAAGTCAGTTGACTAACTTAAGTTGATTTAACAACTTTAATCAACCAAAAGTAATCGCTTGCAACTAGTCATAAACAACCAGCTATAATACACACAAAGCAACTTCAAGCGACTTCAAGCAACCTTCCTCAACCAAGTATTCAACAACTCAAAAACGACCACAAGGCAACCTCCAAACGACAACAGACAACTTAAAAACGATGACAGAACAACTTAAAAACGACCAACTGCATTTGTAATTCCTTAACCTCCTTTAAAACAACCAAACCACTTAAACAACTACAAGACAACTGTAAACCAATTAATAAACAACCATCAACCATTATCAACCCAAATCAACTTCCATCAACCCTTATATATACATATATATAATTATATTAATAAATATTCCTGATCCATTTAATTACCCAACTTCCACCAAAATCCAGTTATATCAACCTTTCTCCATCAACAACCAAATCCACCACCAATTAACCTTTAAACAACCCAAATAAAAAATATATATATATTTCTTCCAAATCAACCCATTAACCAATAATAAACATCCATCAAACAAATTAACCAAAACAACCAACATCCATTCAAAACAACCATCAACCTTTAAATCTACACATACATATATATATATTCTCATTATTCCCAAATTAACCTTCTCTACCATTAACCACTTAGTCAACATTCTCTACCATTTTTCATCTTCTCCAGTTCACCCGATTACACTAATTCTTTTTTTATACTTTTTTTCGGATATTACAACAAATTTTGTAATTAATGCATTAATGGATGTTGATTTCCAATACAAATTTTTGTTGTGTCCAACACTTCTACAAAAAAAGGGCAAAACAGTAAAGTTGAATCAATCATAAATGAAAAAAAGTCAAAATTTCCCTTATTTATGCCAATTTTACCTTTTCTATCCGGATATATTTTATCTGTTTATCATCACTCTTAATATATATATATATATATAACAATTCATGTTAACAGATCATAAATGAATGGTGTCAATATACGAATACGACATTAAGTGGATCAACTCAAAATATGACTCATTTAACAAATTATGTCAAAAAATTTGACATATTTATAAAGCAGGTTACACAACATGATTTTTTTGACCTATTTAACACATTTAAAATATATTAATATTTTAAAGTAAAGAATATTAATTATTCAAAAAGATAATATTTTTATACATTATTACTACAATATAATAAATAATATTTCAATGAAAAATTTATATTTTAAATTATTTAAATATAATAAACTAGTAAAAATATTTTATCAATATATAATTTGTTGAACCTTGAGGGGTAAAACAGTCTTTTTTTTTTATGGTCAGAAGTAATTAAGTAAAATTATATTTAACCTATGTATTTGAGTATTTTCTATTCAGGTGATTAAATTTACAGCAATCAATGTGGCACAAGTAGTGATTAATACATCATGACTGTGACAAAGGGTAAAAAAAAATCGAATTTTTGTGGCAAAAGCGGAAGTAGGTTTTGGTGGAAAATGATGGAAATCTTCATTTTAGGTAATCACAAGTGAATTCCAATAATCAGAAAAAATTTTCTAGCAAAATTACAAAAATCAAATTTGTAATTTTGGGAAAGTTCCCGAAGCTAGTCATAACTAGTGTCATGATCATGACGGATCGTCACCACTAGAGTCATGATCATGAAGCGCGAAAATTCAAAATTCTGTCTTAGCGCCCTCCAATTGTCATGATTATGACAAATTCTTCATGATCATGACAAGGTCACAGACCTGCTACTTTTTTGGGTGGTTTCAACAGCTCTATTTGCATTAAATGTACCTCCAACAACTCTTTTCTTCTATGAAGATATAAATACAAGTCATTTTTCAACTGGAGAAAATTAATGAAGTTGAGCAAACAAACTTAGAGAAACATTTGAGCATTCAATCTTGAAATCAATTCTTCAACCACCAAAATCTTCATCTTTAATTCTTGTAATTTTTATCTATCTCAAGAGTGTTCTTGAGTGTGGGTTGGTGAGTGTTTAGTTCCTTCATTCAATAGCTCAATAGTGGGATTGAGTGAGTTGAATTAGGGTTTTAAATACTTGTAGGCTAAGAGGATTGTTCTTGGCAAGTGGGTTTGAGTGTGAGCCTTGGGAAAACACTTGGGTAGCTTAGCTAAGCTTGTAAGGGTTTAATCTACACCATTGAAGTAGATTGATAGTGGATTAAAACTCTCAACAAGTGGTTGAGGAGAGGAGTAAGCTTTGAGAGCCGAACCTCTATAAATCCTTGGAGTTTTTATTGCTCTTCCACTTCATCTATTTCAGCTCTAAATCTGTTTTCAGTTTGCTCTTGTGTGAAAAATCAAAATTACCCATATTGTTTAAAAAGCCAATTCAAACCCCCCCACCCACCAACCCCCCCCCCCCCCCCTCTTGACATTTGTGGAATTAAATAATTTAATACTTATAAAAATTCAATTAATATTAATACTAATTTACACTAGAATTATATAATTATAATATTTTTATCATACTTATTTGCTTAATATTAAATTAAATATTGTATAATATTTATTTAATAATTAAATTATTTTTAATTAGTATTAACATTTAATAGGAGTGTTAAGTTACACTGTGAATTTTGTCAACAATAATATTACTCTATACCAAAACTACATAGTTCTATTAACACAATTGATAATACTAATTTACACCAAAATTATATAATACTGTTATAAATATAGAAATTTTTATTATATTTATGTGTTTTAAAAATTTTGGTGTAAATTTAATACTTTTATTATATAATACTGTTTTTAATACTTAATAAATATTATATAATATTTACTTAATAATTCAAATTTTTATATGTGGATGTATCATATAATATATTTTAACATACTAATTTAGTGAATAAACGATTTAATATGTGTTTAAATGAATTACAAAAATTTAAATCTAATTTTATTCGTATTTTAAATAGGTTGATCCGTTTATGACCAAATCTATTTATATTAAAACCTAAACATGTTTAATTTTATTTTATATTTATCGTTTAAATGGATTGAGTTACAAATTATCAGTCACAAGATGTCATAACGCAACATAACATTAAAAAAGATAATATATAATTTTGTTATAAATTCAAAAAATTATATATGATGTAATGGGATGTATGACAATTTAGATTGCACGAATATGGATATGGGGAAACGAGAAATGAGGACACGGACGCGGAGAAATGACTTCTAATTAAGATATTTATCTTCTAAACTAATGTGTCTAGGCAATACGGACACAGAAAAATAAAAATACGAATATAGAGAAATAAAGTGTCTGTACTAACATAGATGACAATATACTTTCAATTAAATTAAAATTTTTTATTAGAGATAAGATAGAAGTTAACCTAATTAAAATGAGAAAATACTTTCAATTAATTTAGAATTATATTTTAATTAGAGAAAAAATAGAAGTTAACCTAATTAAAATAGGTTTCAATCAAATTAAAATTATATTTTAATTAATTTAATTTTACTTTTATTAGTAAATGACTAAATTATTCAATTTTTATATAATAATGAGTGAAGACGTTTTCGTAATTTTGCCTGTCCCCTATCCCATTCATACATTTATATAGATTATAGATTATAGACTATAAATATATATATGATTTGTGTCGCTAGTAGTGTCTCTACTAGCAAAATTTGCTTTATTTTCTTTTCCATTTGATTATTAAAATTTTTTAACAAACTACGAGTGTTTAAATCCTTACATGATGCGGGTTCACCTGTGTGCAACTTAGGTTTTAGATTCCGAAAAAAAAAATTTCACCAAAAAATTGAAATTAAAAAAAAAGGACTTTTTCCATTTGATTATTAAAATTTTTTTACAGGTGTTTAAATTTTTATACAACGAGTTTACTTGTTTACAACTTAGGTTTTAGATTCCTAAAAAAAAAATCACCAAAAATTTGAAATTTATAAATAAATTTAAAAAAAAAAACAAAATTGACTTGAGGGCAAAATGAACATTGCCCGCACCAGCGACAGGTAATGACATGTATCCCTATCTATCTATCTCTATATATATATATATATATATATATATATATATATATATATCCCCACCCACACCCCCCCATATATATATATATATATATATATATATATATATATATATATATACATACATACATATACATACCCC
>CATIWK010348003.1:0-15000 GCA_949634005.1 Mallotus japonicus
GCTCATTATACTGCTAAGAGTGCTCTTATAGATGGTCAGGACTTTGTTTTATGGGAGGATGTTCCCACTTCGGTTCATTCCTATGTTCTAATGGACTTTTGTCCTTCTTCAGTTTAATATTAGTATCTTTTCTTCTCAAAAAAAAAATTAAAAATAAAAGAAAAACACAAATTATTACCCTCGCAATAATAGAGAAGAGTCCCATGAGCTGCAAAATTAAATAAGAGAATAAATTAATGTGTGTATATATATGCATATGTTTGTACATGTCAATACAGGAAAAAAAAGATGTGTCATCAAATGCAGAATTGTAAAAAATAAAAAGCAATTATTATTTTAAATCAGATGGAAAAATGTGTCATCAAATGGACTCTAGCTTGATTGTGGTTTGATTTTGGTTGAATGTGTGTGTTTAAAAGCATGTGCATGAGTCTCATCCAGTCAGTAATTATTTGGATGAATGTACATTCAGTAATTATTTGGATGAATGTACATGTACAGTAAGTTTTCTTAAAAAAAAAAGAATTCCAGCTTGTGTCATTACTCAAGTAGAAATATATATAGGAACTTGCCTGCTTTTTGTTCATTGATTTATGGTGAAAATTTTATTACTTTCTACTAATTGAGGCATGCAGTTCATACCATAGCTGCGCTTCAATTTTCCTTCAACAATGACTCAGTGCAATTATATATGTCGAATCATTGAATACTTTTGATTGTTTTAAAAAAATTAAAATAAAATAAAATAAAAGGACAAATTATTTTTTTGAACATTGTATATGAAATTTCAATAATTTTTTTTACTAAACACTTTAAAAAAATTAAAAGAAAAAGACAAATTATTACCTGGGATAGAAATGCCAAGAGTCTTCCTACTAGGAGTCTTCCCAACTGCAAAATTAAAATAAAATATTTAAGTAACGCACAATGTAAAGGCTATCAATAAGTATGTATATAATTTAGAAGTTCTTTTTTTATTTAGTATTTCTATGTTTAACATTTTTCTAATCGTAAATGCAATAGCTAAAATAATTTAATTAAGTAATAATATTCAAACGTATGAAAAAGCATATGTTTAGGTAAAAGCAATAATTTTTTAATTAATTATTATTTTGACTTTTTTATTTATCCAAAATAACTTTCTTCGTTGCATGAATAACATTTTTGAAGAAAAAACTAAGAATGGAAAACGTGAGTGACCCTAGCAGCCGCTCTCTAGAGGAGAATGATCTTCTTGAACACAACATTAGAAAAGTAAAACGAAAGGCAATTGATACTGCTGAGGCCATTTCTGAGAATTTAAGTCTTAGGGCGGAGATGATGGCTAATATGAATGGAACGTCGAAGGTAGATCTCCCACATTCTTTTAGGGATACCCTGAAAGAGGGGTTTAAAGCATTGGACTTGGATCCGTTGGATGAGGCTTCAGATGATGAGGAACCTTTTGATATGGAGTCGGATGATGAGGAGTGCCCTACTGTCAGAATATCTAGAGAAGAGAAGGTTCGATTACGTAAGCCTTGGTGGTTGACTTTGATTGTCAAAATTCTAGGGTGGACCATTGGTTTTAAGTACTTCGAGAGGAGGTTACGTGAATTATGGCAGCCAAAATCTATGATGGAAGTGGTTGCCATTGAGAATGACTTTTACTTAGTAAAATTTACAGCAATTGAATATTATAATTATGCTCTTTTTGAAGGACCATGGATGATGCTAGATCACTATTTGAATATTAGAAGATGGAGTCCTAATTTTGATCCAACAGAGGCTATTATTGACAAAGTTGTTGCTTGGGTTCATTTTCCTTGTCTACCCATAGAATATTATGATGTTAATTTCCTGATGAAAGTAGGGGAGAAAATTGGCAATCCGGTGCAAGTGGATGCTAATACTTGCGATTCTTCTAGGGGTAAATTTTCTAGGATGTGTGTTGAGCTGGATTTATTTAAGCCACTGTTATCAAAGTTTAAGCTGCGTAGAAGGGTACGCAGAATTGAATATAAGGTCATTCATCTCATATGTTTTGATTATGGTCGTTTTGGCCATAAGAAGGAGCTTTGTCCTCGAATGCCAAGCCGACAGAGGAAGCACCAGGGCCAGAAGAAAATGAAGGAGAAGATGGTGGCAAACAAAATAGGAAGGTTGAGGAGATTGTGAACCCGAAAATCATGGACAAATTTGGACAGTGGATGATTGTCCAGGGAAGGAGGGTCAACGTGGTCATGCCTTTAGGAAGGATTTGAATCTGGCGCCAAAGAATGGGGGTGTTAACATAAGTGATACAAGGATTAATGTGGGTACATCCCTCTTTGCGATGTTGGATACGAATGAGAATGATGGGCAGGCTTTCAAAGATGATGTGGGTTCATTTGATAATAGGGTTGTCTTTAATTGGGCCCTTGGTTCAAGTGGGAGAGGTGCTGCAAGTTCAGGAAGAGGAAGAGGGCGTGGTTCCAGGCCCAATGTTCAAGTCCAACGGGCTAGTTCTAAAGGAAAGTAGAAAGCAAGGGAAGGGAAACCCATGACTGTTATGAAGGTCATAAGGGATAACTCAGAGAAAAATACGATGAAAAATAAGGTAACGGGGAGCTCTAACCAAGCAGCGGTCGCATCTGAGCATACAGTGGTATTTGGGCAAAAAGGAGAAGACATTTCATCTATAGTGGTTAACCATTCCCAGGACCTAAATAATGCTGCTGGAATGTCTAATTTGTTTTGTGAAGAAGAAGGGAACCCAGCAAAAAAAAATGTTTGTTTGTCTCATAGTTCGGATCCCTCCGATGGTATAGAGGATATGGAGGAGGTGGGTAATGATGATGGGGAAGATGAACTATTGGAAGAGGGTAATTATCTTAGTAATGATGGTGTTGAGACCCTTTTAGAGGGTGAGCAACTAGTTGAGAGGGGTAATATCAACTAGTTTGATGGTCTTTCTCATTCTTGAGAATTTGCTTTGTGTGTGTTCTGCTATGGATTTCTCCATTCTTTTTCTTACTTTTTTTTTATGTCGTTGTTGATTTGGAATTGTCAAGGGGCGGCTTGTAAAGAGTTTGATGCACCCTTAAATTTATGATTACTTCATACAATCATGTTGTGCTCGGGTTGGTGGAAACAAAAACTAGTGGTTCTAATGCTGATTTGATTTGTAAGAGGATGGGTTTTGATAGTTAGGTTCGGGTGGAACCTCTAGGACTCAGTGGTGGAATCTGGCTTTTTTGGCAGCAGGATATGAGTGTGTCTGTTCTACATACAAATCCTCAGTTCATTCATTGCTGTGTAAATCAGATTGGAGGTGAAAGATGGTTTTTTTCTATAGTGTATGGGAGTCCAAATGCTTCTCTTCAAAAAGCTCTTTGGTGTAGCCTCTCGGGGTCAAACCTTGATGTAAATGGCCCTTGGTTGATTGCGAGTGACTTTAATTCAGTCCTTTCTATATTAGAAATTAGTAAGTGCTCGATTCTCCAATGCTCGCAGTGCTTTATTTACTGAGTGGATGTTTGAGGAAGGTCTTATCAATCTAGGTTTCGTGGGTCCTCGCTTAACTTGGTCACGAGGAAATTCAGCTTCGAGCTTCAAAGGGGCGATGCTTGACAGAGCGGTGTGCAATTCTGATTGGCAACATTGTTTCCCACATAGTTCAGTAACTTACCTTCCTAGACATTGTTCAGATCATCATCCGTTATTAATCTAAATCTAAGTTTCTTCTCGGGTTGTTATTAATCATCCTTTTAGGGTAGAATCAACTTGGTTTCTTCATCAGGATTTTAAAGAGGTTGTTGCCTCAAATTGGGTGGATGACGCTTCGGTGTTAGATAATATCTCTGGTTTAACTTAGAAGCTTAAGGATTGGAACACTGTTTGCTTTGGGAGCATTTTTGCTCGTAAAAGGCGTATTTAGGCGCGTATTAATGGTATTCAAAAAATCCTTGCTAAGAATCCTTCTCATCGTTTGCTGGACCTTCAATATAAACTCAAGCAAGAATTTGAGTTAGCTCTAAAGCAGGAAGAGGTGTTTTGGTTTCAAAAGTCTCGGGAGGAATGGATTCATTCGGGGGACAAAAACACTAAATTCTTCCATCTTTCCACTTTGGTTCAAAGGAAGAAAAATATTATTCAGGGTCTTAAAGATGATTCAGGTACTTGGATTTGGAATCAATCAAATCTCCAAAGAATGGCTTGTGTTTTTTTCAAAAATTTGTATACGGCGGAGTAGGGTAAGACTACGGAATGCATGGATTTTCTTAGCGGATTGTTCCCTTCTTTGTCTATAATGCAACAAGAGCAGATGACTAGCCCCTTTTCTTCCAAAGAAATCTAAACAACAATGTTTGAGATGGCTCCTTTTAAAGCTCCTGGACCAGATGGGGATCAAGCAGGATTTTATCAAAAGATGTGGAATGTGGTGAAGAGTTCTATTTGCAATTTTGCTCTAGATTTTTTTGCTACCGGTGAATTTTCGACGAAGATAAATGAAACTATTATTGTTCTGATCCCGAAGGTGACCAATCCTGAATATTTGAAACAAATGCGCCCCATTAGTCTTTGCAATGTTCTATACAAGTTGTTAACTAAGGTGCTTGTTAATCGGTTAAAGCCTGTTCTTCCTTTCTTGGTAGCTCCGACACAGTGTAGCTTTATTCCAGGTCACCAGATTACAGATAATATTGTAGTTTTTAAAGAAGTTATTCACTTTATGCATTTGAAGAGAGTGGGTAAAGGTTTTATGGCCATAAAAATTGATATTGAAAAAGCATATGACAGATTGTCTTGGGATTTTTTGCGGGAGACTTTGAAGGATGTGGGGCTTAATTCTTCCTGGGTTAGAAACATTATGGGATGCATTTCTTCAGCCTCAATAGCGGTGCTTTGGAATGGGACAAAGCTGGAGCCTTTCAAGCCTACTCAGGGAATCCGGCAAGGAGACCCGATATCTCCTTATCTTTTTATCCTGTGTATTGAACGTTTATCGCAGCTTATAAATCAGATAGTTGTGGCAGGTCATTGGCATCCTATCCGCCTTTCCAGACATGGACCTCCTTTGTCACACCTTATGTTTGCGGACGATATGGTGTTATTTGCTAAGGCCTCTGTGGATCAAATGAGAGTTGTTTTAGATGTTTTAAACAAGTTATGTACTGCTTCGGGGCAAAAAATAAACTTTAGCAAGTCCATTCTTTTTGTTTCAAAGAATGTGAATCAAAACTTGGCTCAAGAGTTATCTTCTTTATCTGGAATTTCGGTGGTGCAGGAGATGGGCAAATATTTGGGGATGAATGATGTCCATGGAAGAAAGTCCAAAGATCATTTTAAGCATGTGCTTGAACGAATTTTAGCAAGGCTTACAGGTTAGAAGTCGAAGACCTTATCTTTTGCTAGACGGGTAGTGCTTGTTCAGTCGGTTTTAATGAGTATTCCAAGTTATTCCATACAGACGGTCTCTCTTCCGGTCTCAATCACTAATGAGATTGATAGAATTGCTCATCATTTTTTATGGGGTGGAAATTCTAATAGATCTCGACCTTTAAGTCTTGTAAATTGGGATATTATTACCTCTTCTAAGGCTACTGGGGGGCTGGGCTTAAGAAATCTTCGATATAACAATAATGCTCTTCTCGCTAAGTTGGGATGGCACTTGATTACTGATAAAGATAGCTTATGGGCTAATGTTCTTCGACATAAGTATTGCCGATCTGAGATATCAGCGAAGGATTTGGTGAAGGGGCAAACACATCAACGGTTTGGCAAGGAATTGTTAAGCCATCTTCACTTGTGTCTGATGGCATGCGAATGAGAGTAGGAAATGGGAAAAGAAAGTTTTTTTGGCTTAATAAATGGCTACTGGATGTCCCTTTAATTTCGGTTGCTTTGGTGGATATTAATTTAGTAGATCAGCATAAGTCAATCGAAAGTTATTGGATTCCGGGTCAAGGATGGAATTGGGAAGTTCTTCAGGGTGTTTTTCTGGATAATATTACAGTCTATCTTCTTGCCCGGTGAGGACTAATCATGCTATTGAGAATCGGCTTTGTTGGGCATTATCTCCTCATGGTAATTTTTCTGTGAAATATGCTTATGAAATGCAGCAGATTCATGGTCTGGACAATAATAAAGTTTGGAAGGTTATTTGGCATCTGAATGTTCCTTCAAGGATTTGTTCGTTTATGTGGCTTGTTAAACGTGGGCGGGTCATGTGCAATATGGAGCATGTGAGCAGAGGTTTTACTAAAGATTCAAGTTGCCCCAACTGTGCTAGTAGAGAAGAATCTCTTTTGCACATTTTCAGGGACTGTCTGTTAGCCTCCAGTATTTGGAAGTTTTTCGTGCCATCTAATAACATCCGGAATTTTTGGAACCTTCAGTTAGATGATTGGATTTGGGTTAACCTGTCCTCTCGAGGTTTTGAGAATCAAACCTCTAAATGGGCTGACAAGTTTGCTATTATGTTGTGGTGGTTGTGGAAGTGGCGTTGTAACCTTGTGTTCAGAGGAGAAAAAATTCCTCTTCATATTCGGGTTCAATGGATTCATGAATATTATGAAGAGGTTCAATGTGCCATGAATGCTAGAAGACAGAGTGTGATTCCTATGGGAGTGTATGTGGATAAGTTAGTTCGGTGGAACCCTCCTGCACAAGGCTGGGTTAAGCTGATTACTGATGGGTGTAGCAAGGGGAGGTTTAAGAGAGCTGGTGCGGGTGGTGTGCTCCATGACTATCAAGGGAAATGAATCATTGGGTTTATGCTGCATATTGGAGCTTGTAATGCTGTTGGTGCAGAGTTATGGGCTGTTTTGCAAGGATTGGCTCTTGCTTGGGGACAGAATTTTCATCAGGTTATTGTAGAAGTGGATTTGGCTGTGGTGGTTGCTTGGCTAACTCATAAATCTTCTTGTGATGGCATGCATGCTAATCTGGTGTTTGCTTGCCTGGAGTACTTGAAGAAGGACTAGAATGTGGAGATTGTGCATACTTTTCGGGAAGGAAATTTTGTTGCTGACCAGCTCGCTAATGATGCTCTATTTCAGCCAATTGGAGTTCATGAGGTTCTTTCACCTTCGGGTGAGGTGCTAAGGTTATTAAATGGGGATAGACTTGGGATCTCTTGGCATAGGAGAGTGAGAGTTTAGTTAGTGTTTGTTTTGGTTTTGGCCTGAGTGCCCTCCTCTGTATTAAAAAAAAAAAAAAAACATTTTTGAAAAGAAAAATATTTTTCTACATTTTGTACCATTAAGATAATTGGTCAACAAAAAAAATGTAAAACATTAACAAAAAAGTTGATAGATTTCAATCAATTAGTAAAAAAAAAATTGTTTTCTTATGCTGGAAACTGAAATTAAAAAAATGAAAAAAAAATTAACTTGAAATTTAGATAGTTTCTTTTCAATAATCTATCATTAATTTAAGTATCATTGGTAAGTGACCTGGTGGCAACATTATGACATGGTAGCCAGACTTAAAATATCCAAAAATATTCACCATTTCACCACACAAATAAAATGCCAACTCATTTTTTTACAATCATCATCCCACTCATTTTGTAGGACCCTTGTCCTTTTTAACCTTAAAATTATACCATTTTTGCCAAATTACTTTAAACTCATCTTTTCATATAAGGTGCTGCCACCACCACCACTAGCAAAAACACTCACTCTTCACCATCAAAATAAACTTGATTATTTGACACCTTCATCGTCGTCGCCATCATCACTGTCACTTTCTTCTTTGATTCTCTTTATACTTATCTTTTCTTATATATCTAACTAGTTGAAGGGGATTGGCAAGGAGAGAGAAGGAGTCAGTGACTGGAAAAGTTTGGCAGCGAGAGTGTTTGGCAGGGAGAGTGTTCTTTGATTCAATTTTTTTTATCATGAAGAATGTTTGGCTGGGAGAGAGAAGGGGTAAGTGACTGGAAAAGTTTAAGGTTTTTTAGAGTTATTATTATTATTATTTTTTGGATGTGAGTCCAACAAGATGAGTGAGATGGTCACTTAAAAAATTAACATAAGTTGGCATTTGACATATGAGATGATGTGGTGACAATCTACCAGGTCATCTATATTGGGCTACCATGTCACCTGAAAACCATCCGGTTACCTGCCGGCGATATTTAAATTAAAAATTGGTTATTGAGGAGAAATCAATTGAAATTTAATATCGAAATGAAATAAAGGTTCAGTTGGATGACCACCAAAATATTTAACCCGATTTTTTATATAATATAGAAAAGTTAAAATCAATCACCTATAATAATTTGAAGAAAAATTGCTTATATTTTAAAGTTTTTTTTAAATAAGATATATTTTCTAAAATGTATAATTTAGATTTATTTTCAAAATTAAAAGTTTTAAAAGGAATTATAACAATAGAAGAAAAAAATCATTTGATATATTAAATTTTATAAAAAAAAAGTAAATTATTTTTCAAATGTATTGATAGCCAATGGAATATTGTTAACCATTTTTATTACTGTCGCTTCAGCAAAAAGAAGTTTTTTAAAATTAAAATTAATAAAATCTTATTTATATATATTCAACTATTTTACAAGAAAGATTAAATAAGTTAACTATATAGTCAATTAAAAAAGGATTTACTTTCGAAACTTCAATATAAATATTTAATTAGAGAATATATATATATATTGCCCAGCGCCACAAATATATCTTTGAGCCAGCCTTGAGTAATTTTTTTTTTTTTTTTTTTTAGAAAAGCCTTGAGTAATGTTAATCATATGTTTAACAAATATATTGATCACGTGAAACACAAGTAAAAAAAAAAAAACTATTTTATAGATCAATTTGTATAAAAAGTTTAAATGCTAAATGTTTTTATATTTTTCTCCAAATTTTTTAATTTTTAATGAAAATATATTGATTTAATTAATGTTTGTTGATTGTAACATAAATAGTTATTTGGTTAAAGTAAAATAAAAATGCTGATGTGATTATAATAAAATATCAAATTTATCCTTATTAAATTTCAAAAAAATTACAAAAATATATTAACATAATTTAAAAATTAAAATTTTGCAATTTTTTACAATTTTATCAATTTTACTACAAATAATTATTGTACCAAAATATTAATGGAATAAATTAAGATATTTTTATTAAAATTAAAAAAATTAAGATAAAATTAGAACAATTTTAAAGGTTTAAATTTATACAAATAGAAATAAATCATTTTAAAGATTTTTTAGCATATTATTATGAATATAATAAATAAAAGTAGTATATTTATTTTTCTGATGAATTGAGGAGTAGATAAGTACGTACAATTAATTCGATCCAAACCCCTATATACATAGTCCGCGACCAATTTGAGTACAGCTGAAAGAGAGAATAAAAAACACAAGAAGCAAAATCAAATTAAAGGGGAGATGTCCATCAAACAAAATTAATTTGTCAAGTTAAAAGCAAGCCTTAAAATTAATGAATATTAGAGTTAAAAATGCTTAAAAATTATTATATACTAGTCATATATCCGCGTGTTGCGCGAACTACGTATGAATAAATTATTTATTTATATTTTAATATATTTTATTAGTGAAAAATTTAAATTATAGGATATATATATAAATAATAAAATTTACATAAAGGGTTTATATAGATTGAAAAATAGCATAATAAATTTTTTTAGCACGAATAAATAGTATAATAAATTTCTATTAATAGTATAATAAATAGTATAGAGGTTTACTCTGAGGTTTAATGATGTTACGCATAAAGTTTTAGGAGTGAATACTGAAATATAAGATTAGTTATAATAAGATTAGTTATAAATTTAATTTTTGTTACCATAATTTTGTAGTTATAATAAGATTAGTTTTTAAAATTATTATATTAGTTTTATAGTAGTGTTTTAGTTGAAAAATAGCACTAAATAATTATTATATTATTATTATACTTCTAAATTTTTTTAAAAAAAAAATTTTTAATGGTTTGAAAAAAAATATTTTAGTGATTTAAGGTAGAAAAATATGTAGTATATAAATATCTTTAGAATTTAAGTAGCATTGAGATATGTAAAATAGTGTTTTTAGTTAAAAATAATACTAAATAAATATGGTAAATATTTTATTTTTAATCAAAAATTAGGATTTTTAATAGTTTTGATACATTAGTTTTTATAATGAATACTCAAATATGAAAATAGACACTTGTCAAATTTTTGATTTAATAACTTTAGAGCTTAGCATTTAATATATATATATATATAGATGTAATGTAAATCAAATCTAAACTAATATTTTTATTTTTATTATTATTAACATTTTAATATTGATATTTTAATTCTATGCTGGCTATAAATAATTTTTTTAAAGTAAACATAATTAATTTAGTCTAAACTCAATTCCATTTTTTAATTAAATTCTTACTAAAATTATAATTATAATTTTTTTGTTTTGAGAAAATATGGAATTTATTAAGCCAGAACAGCAGTACACAAACTACATCAGAACAACACTGGGAGACATCCTCCATAATAACAAGGAAAAAATCAATTTGGTGATCCCATTTTGCAATCTGATGTGCTAGACAATTCCCATCCCTATTAACATGCTGAAAACTGATCACATTAAAACATCTAGCCAACTGATAACTGTCATCTAAAAGCAAATGAGAAAGAGCTAACCCCTTGTTGAGAGCTGAGATAAGATTAAAACAGATCGACTCAACTATATATTAAGCTCCTCACACCTGCATCAGCTGGAGCAATTTGAAGCCTAAAGGTAATGGCTTTTATTTCTGCAGTCTCCATTGCGACACAACTAGCTTCCTTTTTCCTAGCAGAAAACAAAACTTGACCCCCATCATCTGTCAGCACAAAACTGAGACCAGCATCTTCTGAACCATGAGGAACAGATGCACCACTATTTAATTTAAACTAGGCAAATGACCGCGTGAACTTAATTTTTTTACAATTATTATTATGAACTACTAATTATAAAATTGATATTTGTTTAAAAAAATTAATATGCTAATAAATTTTTATGATAGAATGGAAAAACTATTGGAATAAATGTCTTCTATTTCTATATCCACCACACTCAAAATGAAAAATATCATTATTTTTCTTTGTCATTGAGAATTGTTGAGTATTTTTGTGTCAATTCAATGTTACCTTCTTTTAATTGTGCATAGATTTATTCAAAGAATGAGTTTTTATTTTTTTTTTAATTTTTTTATTCATATAGAAACCACATATTGAGACTCATAACTCTAAATTTGTTTACATGTATGTGTAGCCTTTTGTGACATGACTCATCCATAATTCACAATCAATTTAAATTTTACTTATCACTTTTTTTTTTTTTTACTTGTGCTCATGTGTACTCTCAATTTCAAGCTATATTAGTTTTAAATTAATTAAAAAAAAGAATTAGAAATTTATATAAATTAAATAAAAAAGAAAATTAAGGATGAATAGAAATGGTTAAAAAATTTACGATTACATCTCAAATTGACAAATTCTTAAATTAACAATCACATTAAGAAATATTAAACATGTACATAAACAAATAAATATAATGAGAAATTACCTAAGGATTGTGCAAGTACATTTAAAATGTACTTTTTCTCTTTGTTTATCTTATATTTCTATCATTTCAAATGTTTTTTTTTTTTTGTCAGGGAAGTGGAGGGGGGAGGGGAATCTGAACCATCAACTTCTGAACGGAGCCGACCCCGTGGCTTGGAACTAACCAGCCCTAGGCGGGTAACTCAACATTTAAATGCCCCTAGGACTTGAACCCATCATGGGTTACCCCCATTAACCACTTGAACCAAGTGGTGGAGGGTTATCATTTCAAATGTTTTTTGCTTTATTCTTCTCTATTTTCAATTTTTTTGAAAGAAAATAAATTGAAACAATGGAAGTAAATATAGGTAAATGGCAGTGTACATAAAAATATATAAAGATAATGAAGAAGAAAGGTAAATGAATATTAAAGAGAAGAAGAGGAAATGGTGAAAAGAATGTGAAGAGAGTGTATATAAAAGAGGTTATGAAGAGAAAAAAAATGAAAAGATATTAAAGAGAAAGACGAAAAGGCGAATGAATATTAAATATATATTAAATAGAAGAAAAGAAAAAGGAAAGTAAATGGATATTAAATAGAAGAAGGGAAAAAGGTGAAAAAAAAAGAATTTAAGTAAGTTAAAAATATAGAGTGCCGTGCGTTAAAATTATATAATATTTCATGCAATGCTCAGCTTTATATATATATATATATATATATTCTGAATTCTCTAAAGTTGTAAGGTAGCTTGAGAGTGCCATGTGTTAAGTAAGTTAAAAATATAGAGTACTATGTATTAAAATTATATGATATTTCATGTAATGCTCCGCTAGTTGCATCCTTTCGCCATGAGCCACTTTACTAAGAGAAAACCAAATATTCCACATAAGTTGCACAGGTAGTGTAACTGATTAGTATCAAGCTCGTGAAATAAATGAGATATCCAATCAAAATTTGATCGACGTTGAAATTGATCAGGTCTGAGACCCAGGGTTGAAGATAGCCACACACTTCTCGACCAAGGGAAGTCCTTAAAAATATGGATGATAGTTTCATTGTTCAAGCCACACAGATGACAACAATTGACCAATGGAATACTTCTTTCCTGTAAAGTCGTCTGGCAAGGTAGAAACCCATGCAACAATCTCCAATCTTAGAGATTAGATTTACCTTGTCTGAAGCAAGGCCTATATAAAGGCCTTGCATGGTCTTCGATGGAGTAGGGGTAAGCAAAGCAAGGGAGTGAAAGCAAGCCAAACACAAGTGTAGCAAGGAGTGCTTGAGAGTCGAATTTTTTGTCAAAGAGTGAGTGATAAAATAGTGAAGAAATTATATTAGGGTTTGGGAAACAACTTGAGTGCCACTATTTTGGTAAGAACTTTGTTATTGTAGACCTCTAATGTTGATCTAGAGATGACTCTCTCTGTAACTACTATTTTTATAGTAGAAGAAATTTTAGAATTTTATATCGTGGACGTAAGCCAACATCAAGGGTGAGCCATGTTATTAAATATTGGTGTCATTTTTATTTGATCATTTCTATATAGTAATTTTTATTTTCTCTCTGAAAATATTATCACTATGCTAACTATGTAATTCTCAACATAGAGAGCCTTCTGCTAGTTACTTCTTGACACACTAATTTTGCTAATGCTGTCTTTCCAAGACCACCACCCATTCCACTATGGGAACAATGGTAAGAACTTGTTAGTAGCAAGAGCAAATAAACAAATTAATAATTTTAGAGACATCAGCTTCCCTCCACACAACAGGGTTGTCAATGATCAAATCTATCACACGATCCAGGTCCATTCGAGGTATAATTCTATCTCTAGATAAGTCTTGGAGTCCAAAACCATTATTATCATTCTTAATCTTATTCAACAAATCATTTATGTACTTAATTTTATGAGCCATTTTGACATGAAAGCAACCTTTTTAACATTGTGACGTAGCGGAGGCCTAAATTATAAGGATACGTATTGAATTTCCATTTAATCTACGAATGCTTGGAAAAACAATCTTCTATTAATCTGTTTAGTCAAAGAATTCCCAGAATAATAGGCATCTACAACCTGTTGATTTTCAAAGAATACCAGGAAATAGGGAAAAATATATAATTCTATTCAAAATCAATCAAAACTAACTCCTATTACAACCTTAAGGCTAGATATATATAGGGTGGCACAAACCTACCAACCCTAATTTTAATTAGGAAATAAAAATAAAGAAAATCCTAGCTAAGGTAGGAAATCAAATCCCTAACAACATAGGAAAGTCAAATTCTACAATGCTAAATTACAAATAATAATAATAATAATAATAATAAATAAATAAATAAATAATTATATTTGCTATCCATTGTTCTGCAAAAATCATTCCAAGGCTTATTGCTCCGCATAATTCCCTCCAGAATAGAGAAAATTTGCCCTCGAATTTTGCCCAAATATTGCGAAAAAAAGTTGCTCGTAGATGCATAGAACATCATAAATTGACCGTCAACTTGTAATTCCTTCAAAATAGAAGTTAAAGGAACACAAGAGTAAAGAATTTCATCAATGCCAATAAAATCAATATATTCAACATGCTCGACTAACTCTGGCATATCATATTCACGTTTGGGATGATCTTCAATCTCAGTTCCTAAATCCTTAGAAGTCTTATACCTTTCAACTAAGTCAATAGTTGTATCACCACTTTCTAACAATTCATCACATTCCTCATCATTCTTATCCTCTTCATCAAATATTGGCTCATCTCCAATACTTACATCTTCATCCTCACCATCATCGGTATCATAAAATAAGGTCTCTTCATAATACTCTTCTTCCTCCTCATCATCACTAACCTTCCCATCAAAATTGCCTAAAAAATTATTATTGTTTTGTGGGGCTGGATTGTTTCTATTCTGATTGGCCATTAGAGCAGCCATCCTTTCAGTCATATGTTCCATCATCTGCTCAAATCGCTCAAACAAACGCTGATCGATCCACCGAACCAACTCATGCTCATAAACATCATCTAAACATTGTTGTCTTCTGCGTGCCATTTTTTTTTTTGCAACCAAGGAATGACCGTCGGCTCTGATGCCAGCTAACGTAGCGGAAGCTAAAAAATTAAAGGGATAACTGTTGAGGACGTTGATTCGTGCACGAATGGTGGTCAAACAACCTTCTATAACCTGTTGATTCAACATGAATACCAAGAAATAGGCATCCAAGAATTCGTTGATTCACAAAAGAATACCGAATTTGGGGAAAATAGAAATCTGTTTAATCATTCAACCAAAACTAACTCCAATTACAACCTTAAGGCTAGATATATATATAGGGTGGCACAAACCTACCAACCCTAATTTTAATTAGGAAATAAAAATAAAGAAAATCCTAGCTAAGGTAGGAAATCAAATCCCTAACAATATAGGAAATTCAAATTCTAATCAATGCTAAATTAGAAATAAAAATAAATCCTAATAATAATAATAA
>CATIWK010348016.1:0-19369 GCA_949634005.1 Mallotus japonicus
TGTCTCTTTATGCATCTTGTGCTCTGTATTCCCCTTTTACATGTAATTGTTAGGATACTTGAGTTTAGTTAAGCGTCTATGTACTTACTTTTGGTTATTTTATTTCCTACAAATTTAACTTGTTGGTTTCTTTTGTAAGTAATATTGTTGTTTTGAGAAAGAACTAACTCTTGTTTATTGTAGGGATTTTTCAGTGATTTTTAATCACCGAATATTCACTCTTTTAATTAGTTCTTGAGAGGTTTATTTTAATTCCTTGTCATTTTAATTGTACAAAGTATTGTAATCCCTAATCCCTTCCCTATTTGTTTTGAATGTATTTGTGTAAATTTTTTTATCATTACTTGTAATGTGTGTTGAGGTTTATAAGCATGTAAAAAGCACTAATGTGCAAAGATGGATTAAAATATAAAATTGGAAATGATTGCAATTCACGTAATAATAAGGAAATAATTTAATAATCAAAAGGTAATAAAATATAAAACACGCACGGAGGCCAACCATAAGGTTGGATGGGCATTCAAAAGCCCATACCCAGTTTCCGAACCCTGTCTCTGAGGACAACTTCTGGGCACCTCCGTGGAATCCAGTTGTTGTACAATGTGTCCCGATTTTCATCTGGGTGGTGGCTTCATCTCCAATCTGGGCTCCAAAAGCCTATTTTGTATTTCCTAGTGGACCCTGAGCTCACACAACTGTCGTGGTTGCCAAACACTTGGGTGCACACTAAACCCCGCCGCCTACAGTGGCGACTCCACTGGGGATAGAGAAACTAATTCCAGTATTTTGTAATTTATCATCTTTGATTATTTTCTTATTTCCTTTGCATTTTTTGCATTCACTACACATTTCCACACAATGTACACACGGTCCTAAATAATTGGATAATAGTCAATACTTCACTGCCTGCGTTTCACTTAAACCTGGTGGTGAAATATTTAATTATTATCACTCATAGCACGTACTTATCCACGTCATACGGACCCTTGAGTGGGGAGACGTAATAGAGGTATATAACTATAAGAGCCGAAGCTTATTACCCAAGACTCAGCCCATGTAATGGCTTAGTAATTTCCCCTAGGATTTTTCCCAAATGTGTGTGATTTATGCCATATAGTAAATCATTAAAATAAAAGCCCAAGCCTATTTGCAAATGGACTATGTCAAAAATTAGGCCTTTTATGCCCTCTTTGGCCCGTTAAAGTGGACTTTGGTTTTATTTAAAGGATTTACTACTTGTTTGTTGTGTTTCGAAAGTCTTCTTACATCCGTCGGTTTTATTATCCCCTGCTGATAATTAAAACCCAGAAAAAAAATCCTAGGACAAGGAACTCACCATTGAACACGTGTGTGGGAGAAATAAAGGTGGAGATTACCGTTTAAGAGCTTTTTTATTTACTTCCTTGTTAAATGTAAATAAGACTATGTGTTTATTCATTTCTTTGAATAGTAAAGTGAACCTACATTTCATGCATACACGTCATGCATATTTCTAAACTGTGGTGGTTGCAGATATAGATTCACATCAGTCTTCCAATTGGAAACGGTCTGATACCGGTTGCTTAGTTAGAATTCACAAAGAAACAACAGTGGCAGAATTTAATGCTGAAGCCTTTAAGGAACAGCTAAAAGCATAAATGGCTGAAAAAACCTGGGCAATTATGCGGGAAATGATGGCAGAAGTAAGAAGACCTGATAAACAAGAACCACCAGCACCTCAGCCACTACCTTTGGATCTTGATGTTGAAAACTCCAGAAGACGGGAAATAGAGGATGATCAGGAAACCCTATTGGCAGAACCTATAGCCAGGAAGAATGTGGACACTTCAGGAAATATGGAGAAGATTGATTGGGCCAAGAACTTGACCAAGACTATGGCTCAAATGCAGCTAATGATGAAAGAAAAAGGGATAGATGCTCCAATGAACTACACTGATATGAGTTTGGATGAGGATGATAACCCCCTACCCCGGAAGTTTAAATTCCCTGACATGAAGAAATTTACTGGTATTGAGGATCCTCATCTACATCTGAAACAGTACGTGACTCACATGAAGATGACTGGCTTGACTAAGGCACAGATTGTAAAGCAATTTCTTTTATCTTTAGAAGGAGCACCTATCAGGTGGTATTATGCTTTGGAGTCCCATATCCAAGCTGACTGGGAGGGATTATGTGCTGCATTTGTAAAACAGTATAGTCTCAACATTCAAATAGAAGCATCTTTAAGAGACCTGCAGAATACTAAGCAAAGATTCAATGAATCCTCTGCCGATTACTTGATCAGGTGGAGAGCAAAATTGGCACAAATAAAGCACCGGCCTACTAAGACTGATCAGCTAGTGATAGCAATAGAGGGGTGCGTACTTCCACTTTCCAAAAAGCTGAAAGACCTAAGAATTCGGAACTTTGAAGAGCTGTATAGATTTGGTGTGCAAAAAGAATCTGACCTGGCACAGAAGAAGAAATTCTTTAGTGGGAAATCTGTAGGTAGAGAGGGGACTGGATCCAGTAGTAAGATTGGACCGAGCAATAATATACAGATCAATGCTGTCAGACAACCTCAAAGGTTTTCTAATTTGGGAAGACCTCTCTTCAAAGTCTTAGAGAAATTAATTGAAAATAACTTGTTACGGCCTTTACCTCAAAAACCATCTTTTCCAAATGCTGACCTGAAATTATATTATAAGTATCATCAAACCATCGGACATGATACTGATGGCTGTACTCACCTAAAACACAAGGTTCAAGATTTAATTGATTCAGGTAAGATAACCGACCCTGAGACTAGAAAACCAAATACCCAAAACAACCCTCTACCCAACTACCAAAATGTACCACCACCAAATCCATCCATCCTCATGATAAACACTGGCTTAACAGAAGAACATGTTGGGTTTCGTGATAGAAAATACAGCAAAAAATAAAATTTTTTATCATGTTCCCAAAAACCCGGATCCATGCAATTTGATTAATTGATTAGTTAGGGTTTCTAAATCCTTACCACAATCAAATGAAGAGGCTAGATTGCTGGAAGGACGAGAGGAGGTTCACACCGGTGACACTTTACCTCGAGCTTTTTGCTTTCTTGGAATGGATTTGAGATGTCTCCAACAGGATTCATTCTCTACTGGTATCCACACGAATAGCCTTGATTCAAAACAAACTGTGTACTAGCACTTTTTGATTGTCTCACAAAATCAAGAACGAAAATAAACTCTCTATGTTTTCGTTTTCTCAAGATGTAGAGAGAAACGGATTTGGTGGCTCAATTGATTGACGTACATGAAACCCTAGAGAACATCATATATATATAGAATTCTCAATTAGGGTTTCACTTACCAAAACCTTTTTTGGTAAATGCCACTTATAATTCTAATTTTATTAAAAAAATCAGAAATATATTTATTATTTATTTAGATAACAATTACCATAAATAAAATAATTAAAGAAATAAATAAATAAATATATATATATATATATATATATACGAATTTATATATATTTATTTCCAAAGAGTTTAACTGGGCTTAATAAGCCCATATTCATTTTGGGCCTGTTCTAAGTCTGTGACCCTATAGGTTCATATAACGTTGGCAGTGGGCCTAAATCCCTATTTAGGCCTACAAGTTATAATTGGTCTCTAGCAAGACATTATAACTACCCAAGTTATGTGAAGGCCGATAATCCGACATAACCTTATTACAATGAACATTATAGTCCCTTTATCACATGATATCTTAATTAAACATAAGGCATAGATTTTCATCCTTATACAATTCAATAATATTATGACTTGATTCCAAGTAGACTGAGAATGATAACTCTTTATCAATTCATTTCAGCATGGCCATGCATTTTCCTTCAGTTTATCTTATTAAGGGGCCCACAGATATCTTACTCATATTAATGAGGGATAAATTCCTTCTCAATCACTCACATTCCTCACATAACTCATTTCATATCCGACAACATTCTATTTAATCATCCGGTTAAAGACAATGTTAGAATGTGTCAAAACATAAAATAGTTATGTAGAAATCCATGGTGATTTCAAGGTCAAAGGACTAAAATAATATTACTGTGATGAGAAATACTTATGATAATAATCTATGTAGTATTCTCACAGTGGGTCAATCCAGTACATGACTTCTCAACATGTACCTATGAGTTGACTTAATATCTCATATTCATGATTAGTAAAACATAATCATCAGTCAACATCATACTAGCCTTAATTCATTAATATTTATACAATAAATAAATGGCCAGGGATAATCTGAATAGAACTCATATTTTAATCTAAGGGTTTTACTATCAAGTCACATACTTGATGACCATAGAAAGAATTAATTATTCATTTAGTTATCATAAAAAGAAATGATAATGGAAATGCCTCTTTATTAATGAAATGATAAAGTTAATACATAATCATAAATGATTGACCTAGTGCATATCACTAACATATCCAACCCACATAGTGCCACATGGCACTAACAATGACATGGCAAAATTCATGAAATTAGCTATTATATATTATATATAGATTGATGTGAGTACTAAAATTGAGTGAGAGGATTAAAAAATAAGAGAAATAGTGTACGTAATTTTATTATTAATTTAATTATGAGTAATTGATTTATTTAAATTATTTTTCTAAGATAATAATAATTTTTAGATAAAATTTTTAGAAGCATATTCAATTTTTTATTAGATAACATGTCAGTAAATTTTTAAAATATATTGATTGAAATTTGTACAATAAAGTGTGATGAAAGAAGTCTAATTTATTTATCAAAAAAATAACACTCTTCAAAAAAATATCAAAAAAAAATAACAAATTTATTTCTATGAGGATTAAAAAAATAAGAGAAATAGTGAACATAATTTTATTATTAATTTAATTATAAGTAATTGATTTATTTAAATTATTTTTCTAAGATAACAATAATTTTTAAATAAAATTTTTACAAGCATATTTAATTTTTTGTTAGATAAAATGTTAGTAAAGTTTTAAAATATATTGATTGAAATTTATACGATAAAGTGTGATGAAATAAGTCCAATTTATTTATCAAAAAAATAATACTCTTCAAAAAAATAACAAATTTATTTATATGAGGATTAAAAAAAATAAGAGAAATAGTGTACATAATTTTATTATTAATTTAATTATAAGTAATTGATTTATCCAAATTATTTTTCTAAGATAATAATAATTTTTAAATAAAATTTTTAGATGCATATTTAATTTTTTATTAGATAACATGTCAGTAAAATTTTAAAATATATTGATTGAAATTTATAAGATAAAGTGTGATGAAAGAAGTCTAATTTATTTATCAAAAAAATAACACTCTTAAAAAAAATTAAAAAAATAACAAATTTTTTTATATAATAATAATTTATCAAAATTATTTCTTAGTGGTTTAATCAATTTTTTAGAATATAATTTTTTATTTTTATATATATAGTGCATTACTAGTAATTTTATAATAATTGATATCTAATTTTGTAGAATTAAGATAATTTTAAAAATTTTTAAAAATTAAATGTATATCCTATTACTAAAATTATCTTAATTTTACAAAAT
Organism: Mallotus japonicus; assembly: GCA_949634005.1. Classification (NCBI taxonomy): domain Eukaryota; kingdom Viridiplantae; phylum Streptophyta; class Magnoliopsida; order Malpighiales; family Euphorbiaceae; genus Mallotus; species Mallotus japonicus. The sequence continues at coordinate 5,594 of CATIWK010348016.1, forward strand.
TAAATATTAAATATTGAAAAATTATTAATAATGCATTAATAACATAAATTTTTAACAAAATATTTGCCCATAACTTTGGTATGTGTGTATTTATAATTATGAAGCTACAATTTTTTAATTTTTTTTTCAAATTTACAAAATTAAATTTTAACTATTGTAAAATTATTGATAATTTATTAATAATATAAGTTTTAAATTAATGAGATTAAAAAATATATAAAATTCTAAAAAATTAATTATTAATTATTATAAAATTAGTAATACTGCATTAATAATATAAATTTTTAAATTGATCAAATTAAAATATGTAGAAAATAATAGATTATAATTTTATAAGAGGATAAGTTTTTATTATATATATATATATATATATATAGAAAATAAAAAAATTATATTCTTATAGAATCATAAAAAATTAAAAAATTGGTTCATCCATTAAGAAATTATTTATAAAAAATTTTCATGTTGTTATCATTATAAATAAATAAATAAATAAGTTTTTATGTTGTAAAATAGGGTATTTATTTGTTATAAAGATAAACCACAAATCAGAATATAAAGCCATAGAAATATTTTTTTTTTCTAAAAGTGATATAATTAAAATATCCATTACCACATCATCATTTAACGGTGTTGGACAATTTGTCTCTATTTATTAACTATTTATTGCACATGGTATCATTTTGTTAGAATTAAAATCACATGTCAAAAGTGATTAGGAGTGAGTAGAGGAAGAGGTAGAGGAATGAGACGAGGAGGAGGTTCTAATATGGTATAGGCTGGATAGATAGGCCAACCTCAGCAATCATTGCCCCAAGCTAGAGTATATGCAGTGACAAGACAGAAAGCACCTTCTGCATATGATGTTGTGATCGGTATAATCTCTATTTATGGTTTTGATGCTTATACATTAATTGATCCAAGATCAAAATGTTCATTTATTTCATGTGAATTTGTATTAAAAAACCATAGCAATATAGAAACCTTGGGGTATAACATTTGTGTATCAATGCCTGCTGGGGGTACTGTAATTGTAGATAAGGTTGTCAAATCTTGTCCTATGGTAATAAATTGGAATACACTACATACGGATCTAGTTGTGATAAAACTTAAGGAATTTGATGTTATTTTGGGAATGGATTGGTTATATAAAAATCATGCTATAGTAGATTGTCACACAAAAGAAGTGGTTATTGAGACCTCAGAACAGAGAAAAAAAATTTTTATGGGTGAAAGAAAAATTATTCCAACTTGTTTAATTTCAGCTACTGTCGCTTTCCATTTGATTAAAAGGGGGTGTGAATCGTATTTGGCTAATGTGGTGGATGTATCCAAAGTTAGTCCAGGAGTAATGGATGTTCTAGTAGTGAAAGAATTTGCATATGTATTTCCAAAAGATTTATTGGGTTTACCTCCACATTGAGAGACTGATTTTGAGATAGAGACTATACCAAGGGTAGCTCCAATATCAATTGCACCATATAGAATGGCACCCTTAGAATTGAAAGAATTAAAAAAGCAGTTAGAAGAATTGTTGGAAAAAGGGTTTATTAGACCAAGTACATCGCCATGGGAAGCTCCCGTGTTGTTTATATAGAAGAAGGATGGCAGTTTAAGATTGTGTATTGATTACAGGCAGTTAAATCGGGTTACCATAAAGAACAAATATCCCTTGCCACAGATTGATGACTTGTTAGACCAGTTAAAAGGAGCAACTGTATTCTCCAAAATTAGTTTAAGGTCTGGATATTGGTAATTGAGAATTGCAGAGGCACATACATCAAAGACTGCATTTAGAATATGATATGTGCATTATGAATTTATTGTGATGCCATTTGGACTAACAAATGCACCTACTGCTTTTATGTCCTTAATGGACAAAATATTTCAGATGTATTTAGATCAATTTTTCGTTATGTTTATCGATGATATATTGATTTATTCTGAAACTCAAGAACAACATAAAGAACATTTGAGAATAGTATTGTAGATTTTGAGAGAAAAGCAGCTTTATGCAATATTTAGTAAATGTGAGTTCTGGCTAGAAGAGATTGTATTTTTGGGGCATATTGTTTCCAAAAATGGTGTACAACCTGATCCTTCAAAGATTGCAGCCGTAAAGGAGTGGGAACCCTCTAAAAATGTATCATAGGTATGAAGTTTTTTGGGATTGGCTGGATATTATAAAAGATTTGTTGAAGGATTTTCAATCATTGCTAAACCATTAACAAATTTGTTGAAGAAGAATGTGATGTTTAAATGGGATGCTAAATGTGAGGAAAGTTTTAAAGAATTGAAGAAAAGATTAATTTATGCACCGGTTCTGACCTTGCCATCAGGAAATGGTGGATATGTAATTTTTACAGATGCATCACAGTAGGGATTAGGGTGTGTGTTAATGCAAAATGGAAAAGTCATTGCCTATGCTTATTGACAGTTAAGGAGTTACGAACTGAATTATCCGACTCATGATCTAGAATTGGCAACAATTGTACATGCTAATATGGAGGCACTATCTGTATGGAGAAACATTTCAGATTTTCACTGACCACAAAAGTCTGAAATATATTCCAACATAAAAGGAGTTTAATTTGAGACAAAGAAGGTGGATGGAGTTGATAAAGGATTATAACTGTACTATAGATTATCATCTGGGAAGAGCCAACAAAGTTGCTGATGCTTTGAGTAGGAAAGCTATTGAGAGAAGTGCTGGAATGACTTGTCATGTAGTAAGGTCATTAGTAGAGCTTAGAACATTGCATGTAGAATTTACATATCGGGATAATATACTTATTGCTAGCATGCATGTCAAGCCTTTATTCGGGAGTAAAATTGAAGAAAAGCATATGAGTGATCCATATTTGAGAAAAATGAAGGATATGGTGCAACAAGGAATGAATGAACAATTTGCATTGAGGCACGATGGGATGCTATTGATTAATAGACGTGTTTGTGTTCCAAATATAAAAGAATTGAGAGAAGAAATTCTGAATAAAGCCCATTATGCACCGTACGCAATGCATCTTAGAAGCACTAAAATTTATAGGGATTTATGATATTTTTATTGGTAGCCAACAATGAAGAAAGATACAGCTGAAAGTGTAGTAAAATGTTTGACATGTCAACAACTAAAAGCTGAACATCAGGCACAGGCTGGTAAGCTTCATCCATTATCAATTCCGGAGTGGAAATGAGAGAAAATAATGATGGACTTTGTTCTTGGATTACCTCGAATATTGAGGAAGCATGATGCCATATGAGTAATTGTTGACCGACTTACCAAATCAGCTCATTTTCTACATGTGCAACAAAGTGATTCACTAGACAAATTGTCAAGAATATATGTGTCAGAAATTATAAGACGGTATGGTGTGCCAACATCGATTGTGTCAGATAGAGATCCACGGTTTACATCTCATTTTTGGGGAAGTTTACAAAGAGCTTTAGGAACAAAGTTACATTTCAATACATCGTTCCACCCCCAGATAAATGGACAATCAAAGAGGAAAATTCAAACATTGGAAGATATGCTAAGAGCCTGTATGCTTGAATTTAAAAGGAATTGGGATGAGTTCTTATTTAAAGGGAATTGGGATGAGTTCTTACCATTAATTGAATTTGCTTATAATAATAGTTATCATTCAAGTATTGGTATGGCTCCATATGAAGCTTTCTATACAGAAAATGTATAAGTCCTATTTGTTGGGATATGGAAGGGTTGCGGTGATTAGAAGGTCTTGAATTGATATAAGAAACTGTGGACGAGATTCAAATAGTCAAAAAATGCTTAAAGGTTGCACAAGATAAACAAAAGAGTTATGTGGACAAGCATAGAATAGAGATGGAGTATGGTGTGGGTGAAAAAGTATTCTTGAAAGTATCACCATGGAAGGGCATTATACGATTTACCAGGCAAGGAAAACTGAGTCCTCAGTACATTGGCCCTTATGAGATATTGAAAAGAGTTGGTCCTTTAACTAGCAGGTTAGCACTGCCACAAGAATTATAGCAAATACATGATGTGTTCCATGTTTCCATGTTAAGAAGATACATATCTGATCCTAGCCATATGGTACAAAAGTCAGAAATACAGTTAACAAAAGATTTAAGTTATAAAAAAGAACCGGTTGAAATTCTTAATAGATAGATAAAGAAATTCCAATAGTAAAGGCTAAGTGGAGTCAGCATTCCCCAAAATAAGCTACATGGGAAGTGGAAAAAGACATGAGAGTTCAGTACCCCTACCTATTTTCTGAGATTGGTGAGTCATATTTAATTTCGGGGATGAAGTATCCTAAGGTGGGGAGAAATGTAACACCCACCTAATGCATTTGCATTTATTTGCATAACATGCATATCATATAGACATGAGAAATGCATGTGATATGTGTGGTATTAATTCCAATGTTAAATAGGAGAAGATTATAAATGTTACAATTAAATCCATAACAAGAATTAGAAAGTTAAGAGTTTAAATTGATTAATGACAAAAAGTATAATAATAATAATAATAATATTATTAATAATATTAATAATATTAATATTAATATTAAAAAAAGGAAGGTTCTAGAATTGAGTATGTGGCATCCATTTAATTAAAAAAGAAAAGAAGCATCCAGATACAAAAAGGGAAGAAAGAAGGAAGAAAAGGGTGGTATTCCTTCTTTTTTAAAAAAAAAAAAAAAAAAAAAAGAGAGCTGAATTTTCAAGTGAAATTGAAGGTTTAGAATTCATTCTAGACCTTAATCTTCATCTTTAAAGGCCTTAGAGGTTTATTTTGTAAGTAATTTGAATATTTTTGTTGAAATGAATTAGGGTTTAGAAGATGCAGAATTCGGGTTCTAAGGATCTAGTGTTTTAGTCATATTGTTTTGATCATATATTGAGTTAGGAAGCTTCAAATTAAGTTTTATTTGATGATATGGAAACTTTGAAGAGTTATCTAAAATTGTTCCTCTTTTAGCTTGATCTGATTTAGACTCTATGTTAGTTTAATAAGAGAAAATATTTTATTGCTCAGTTTCCATCATTGGTCTGAGTAAGGTGGATTATTTCTTAGAGTTCTTTCTCTATACACCTCCAATTAAAACAAAATCAATTTTAAATTATTTTGGACACATAGGGTTATTGATATGGAAAGTTTCATCCTGAAATTCATTGTATAGAATATTTGGAGAATTTTTAAATTCACCTTATTAAATCTGTTATAGTTGGTAGCTTCACATGCTTAGGTAGTTTAATGATGTTATCATGCTAGATGAGGTTCTATTCTTTTTGGGTATATAAAAAAAGTGAATTATAATCTATTTTAGCTAAACCAAATGGAAAGGAGGTTGTCACACAAGTAAATACAAGCAAAGGGAAGGAAACAATAAAGGTAAGTGAATAACTTAATGTTCTATGTGAATAAAACACTTAAAATAAATAATTATAATTTATTTGTTAAGCTGATTGGTTAAGGGGAATATGTATATTCTAATTGGTAGATGCTGATTTTTGATTATTGTGTTGATGGTTGATTGTTTTTGAGATGAGATTGTACATATGAATGATGGTTGCTAAATTCGGGTGTCCTGTTTAGGTGAGAACAAAATATTTGTTAAAGCCATATCTAGAGTTTTATAACTCTAAATGGGTTGCCATTTGTTCTATAAAAACTTAGAGATGTTACTTACAAAATTGATAGAAATAGAGGAAGCTTAATTTTGCTATCTTGATGGCCAATTTGGATGATACTTTTTGTTGCTTAATTTTATTGACAGCTTGGCCATGGTGGATTATTTTTTATGTTTCTCTTTCTATACATATCTAAATGATGCGAAATCAGCTGCAAATTAATTTAGACTTATAATTTTACTGATGTAGAGAATAGGGTTATGAAATTCGTAATGTGAAACTTTTGAATTTACATTATCGAATATGCCATGTTGAAATATAGGTATATTTTTGGTATATTATTGTTTTCTTATATATTATGGGGATGTTAATTGTTTAATGGAGTGGTATGTGATGTATATGTAAATATAAGAAATATGGTTGGATGAGTATAAGGACGTAATGCTACTTGTGAATGAGGTATTGTGTGCGTTATGGAATCCCCTTGATATGTCGTAACAAGGCTAAAGAAATATTTAATACAAGATTATGGCATGCTATGTGAGTATGGGGATCCATGAATAATTGAAAAGAAGTTGTGGTTTTATATATAATTCACAAGTTCATTGTTGTCCAAAGAAAAATACTATGCTACTATGACTATGTACATACTATAAATTCATAGTTAAATATTGAATGGATTGATACCTGATAATACTACATGCTTGAATGTGTTATTTTTCATAGGATATTATGTTATTCATTTACTAAGTTGCAGGCTCACTCCTTTGCATTATTTTTCAGGATTAGAAGAACCGTAGTTTGTCTTGAAGAAACATTTGCATCAGTTGCACTAGTATTAAGTCAAGTGGGTCAGCAGGAGGTCGTCCTCAGTTTTTCTAAAACATGATATGCCTAGTAAATTTTCATATTTTGTATTAAGGCTAACATATTATATATATATATAACATAAGGGAAAGATGTGAACCGTTTGATGTTGTAAGCTTTTTGGTGTGTAATATGTGTTACTTATATAAATAGTTTTATTGCATATATTGACTTGTGAATTAAAGTTAGACATTTATGGATATGTTATGTATTAGTCATATGCATACAATGTATGCCAGACCATCCCTAACTGGTGTCACATATACGAAGCCGATGGAGGGTCAACAGGCATGATTGAGAATTATTCATATGACCAACCTTAAAAACCTCAGCTTCCTTAATACATTTGCAATGATTACAAATGGTAACATTAATAGGCACTAAGTTAGTTATTCCTAAACGTAGCTTGATTACGGACATTCCATAAGAGCCAGAAAGAAGAAGCAACACTCACCTTCCAAAGAGTAGAAAGTTGACTAGAAAAACAAACAGAAGTAGCAGACTTACAAAGCTCCATAGGTGTGCCAGAAATTGAAAATCAAACTTGGAAGAGATCCTGCAAAGTTGTCCATACAGCAACAATATAAGGACAAGATACTAAAACATGATCATTCGACTTATAGTCATTCAAACAAATATGACACCAAGAGGCAAAGCTTATGCCTTTATGTTGGAGAATGTCATCTGAAGGCAAATAATAAAGAAAGGCACGCCAGCATAAGAAGGAACAACTTAAAGGAAGATAATGCCTCCATAATTCACGTCCCTAGGCCACTTTAGGACTGGGAACTCTATAAAAATCAATTGCCCATTTGCAAGCAAAAGCACAATTTGGAGAGAATAGCTAAGCAAAATGATCATGTAGAAAAGCTAAAAAGATTACATTATTAAGATCACTCACCACCTTAAGAAAGGCATTAGAGAAGTCATCCGAGACATGCCATACACCATCCCAATAAATATCATTAATTGTAACCAAAAGATGCTTACAAATTGAAAGAGGAATGCCAAATTTATCAAAAATTGAATAACCAAGGAAATTGGATGTCCAAAAGTTAAGCTTAGAACTAATACAAGGAAGCCATTAAGAAGTAGCCTGAATATCCTGATAAATGCATTTGATCGAAGACCAAATAAACGAGCAAATAAAAGAAGTTCTTGGAGCACCAGATCTCAGAAATCTCATATGAAGAAAGTGATAAACAAAATTAGTGCTAAAATAAAGATTCCAAGTAACCTGACTAAGAAGAGCTTTATTAAGACAAAATAAATGCTTTAAACTAATGCCTCCTTCATCAATTGGAGAACAACATTTATCCCAACCAATAGAAACTAATTTTTTTACAATGAATCGATTATATCCATAAGAAGTTCTGAATAGCTTTTTCCATGGATTTAAGAAGAGAACTTGGCCACTTACAAATCATAAAGCAATGCAAAAGAGAAACATAAATGGAAGATTTAATTAAGGCAAGCCTACCTGACATGGAGAGAGAATGACCTTCCAGGTTTCCATCTTAGCAACAACCCGATCAGCAATAGGCTTTAATAAACTTACTTTAGGAGTGCCCACAAACATCGAAACTCCAAGGTAAGTAAAAAGAAATCTACCAGCATGCATACCAAATCTAAAATAAAAAGAGTTGGCAAGGATTAAAGAAATATCGCTGCTCATGAACATCTCAAACTTTTCCCAGTTAACCTTTTGCCTAGATAACAACCATACTCCTTAAAGATGCTGGTAAGCAAGTCAATATTAGATCGAGAAGCTTTGTAAAAAATGAGAATATTATCAGCAAATGTGATGGAAAAACAATATTACCACCACTGATTATAGGGGATAACAGACCTAAATAGATAAGAGTAGAAAGCTTTCGACTTAAATACTCTTAAGCAAGATAGAAGAGCAAAGGTGACAACGAGTCACCTTGACGGACTCTGCGAGAGACTAGAAAATAACCATATTGACCACCATTAATGAGGATAGATAATCTAGCCGAATCAATGATAGACCAAATCCAACTGCAAAATTTATCAGAGAAACCAAAATAGAGAAGAACAACATGAATGAAATCACATTCCATAGAGTTAAAAGCCTTCCTAATATCAATCTTCATAGCCATATTACCACCTAACAATTATAATTCATAAGATTAAAATATTTAGAAGCAACACCAATATAATCCTTAATATGTCTACCTTTTAGAAAGCCAAATTGATTTTTAGAAATAATTCAGGAGGCAATTTTTCTAAGGCGGTCAGCAAAATTTTAGTAATGATCTTAAATAGAAAATTACTCAAAATAATAGGATGAAACTTATCCACATAATCAACACTAATCACTGTTGGAATAAGAACCATCAGACTAGAATTGATACCACTAATTAAAAAACCTAAAGCAAAAAAACTTCGTACAATATTATAAAGATCAAAACCAAAAATATCCCAGTAAGAACGAAAGAAAATGACTTGTGTATCCATCTGGGTCAGGCACGCTGTTGGGGTCCATTTAAAAAATAATAGAACAAATAAGATCATTAAAAGGAATTATAAGCATAAGATTGTCCGCATCAGAAACCAACAAAAGGATAACCTCCTTAATACCAAAGAGATCCTGAGGAGCATGATCAAAGGTGAAAAGGTTAGGAAAAAAAATTAAATAACATGATCATTAATAATAGCACCCTTTGTCTCTAAAACACCATTAACCAACTTAGAGGTCCCAAATGCTTGAGCACTGCACCGAGCTAAAAGATAATGATAGAATTTAGAATTTCTATCATTGTCTTTTAACTAATGAATTCTACTCTTATCTTTTAAAAGAGCCTCTTGCCTAAACAGCTACACAGAGAGGCAATTATTGGCAGCAAGCTCTCTATTATGAAGATCTTTAGTAAAACCATAAACTTTAATCTCTCGTTGAATATTGAGAAGAGTCTACTTAACTTGAGAGATAAGATGATCCATATTTCCAAAAATATTTATATTCCAATTACGCAAAAAAGATCTCAGAATCTTCAACTTTTACATCATTGAGTACATAGGGTAGCTCGAAATAGAAAGAGAACTCCAAAAAAAAAAATAACTGAACCCAAAAAATCCTCATGGCTCGTCTACATTGACATAAAACGAAAAGGTTTTGGCATTGGAGAAAACTGATGGCAACTAAGATAGATAGGATTATGATCCGAACAATGGCATGCAAGAGTATGACACTTTATAGATCTCTAATTCTGAAAAGAAATTTCTAAGCAAAAAGCACGATCTAGCTGAATATCCACCTGAAGAACACCTTGTCTTTTATTACTCCAAGAATAAAGAGGACTTTTTATATCCAAACAAGTTAAAGAACACTTAGCCATTGCTGAAGCAAAATCCTGACAAGAACGGGAATTAGAAGCACGACCCATTTTCTCATGAGCTCTAAAAAAAGCATTAAAATCACCAAGCATAAACCAATTAGAATAAATTAAAGAAGAAAGGTACTCCAATTCAGCCTAGAGACGTCTACGAATAAAGGACAAAATATTTGCATAAACACAAGTAATATACTAAGACTAACTATTCACTTGGCACTGTTATTGTAATATGTTGATCAGAGCTGAAAAATTAATATTTCCTGCACCCAAATCATTAGAGACAAGTAACCACAAACTAAGAAAAATCTATTAAAGGAGAAGCAGTAAATAATAAATTCAACGAATGCCAGAAATTGCTATTGATGGATTCAAAAACCACCTTAGTTTCAGCAAACAAATGAAAGAAGGTCTGAGAGAACGACAAAAATTATAAAGCACATGCTGGGTGTCAGGGTTACCTAACCCCCTACAGTACTAATATAAAAACATTCATTAAGAGGTACGAGAAATTGACCTTGTTTGAGGTTTATTGCTTGTAAGCACAGGAGCTATCATGAGTTTTCCCTTTTTCTTTTCTTAATAGAAGCCACCTATCAATTATCATATATTTTTTTTAATTTTTGCAAGGTCTGCCCAAGATTGTCTTGAAACAATAACCATCTTATTTTATGCTAAATTTTGATTGTCCGAGAACCTTTAATTCTTATTGGAGCTTGATATGAGATCTACATTAACCTAATCGTCCATCCTCAAGGCATTGTCATTAGTGTTACTAACACTGTCAACAACAACCTCAGTAATTTTTTCAGGATCAACATCAGTAGTTGGGACTTGAAGAATATAAAAAGTCTTTATCAGAAGAGTGTCACACAAATTTGCAAAGGTATTGTTAATTGGCACACTAATGTTGTGTTTAGGACGCCATTCCTTACTATCTCGAGAACGTCCTCTAGACACATCCCTCTTGATTTCTGTCTCAATATTCTCAATTTCCACAGACTTTACCAAACTCCATTGTTGGACTTCACTCACACAATCATAAATAACATTAACTCTCATACAAAAATTATTGTCAAATGGATGTTTCATACATTGATAGATGTCAAACTTACAGCTCTCATCCTCCACTTTTAATGTGAGTGTCCTATCATTAACATCAATAATAGCTTTTGCAATGTATAGAAAAGGCATACCAAGAATCAAGGGTACATATTAGTCCTCTTCAAAATTGTGAACTATGAAGTCAATTGGGAAGATGAACTTCCCTACCCTTACTAGTACATCTTCAACTATGCCCTCTAGTTCCTTCACTATTCTGTTTGCAAGCTACAATCAAATGTTCGCGGGTCTTGCTTCTCCTAGTCCCAATTTTCCATAAATTGACACAGGTATCAAATTAATGGAAGCTCCTAAATCATATAAAGCTTTTTGAAATTTTAAATTTCCAACATAATATAAAATAGTGAGACTCCCTGGATGCTTCCTTTTTAAAGGAAGTTTATTGGAAATGATTGCACTACACTCTTTTGTGAGTATGACTATCTCAAACTCTTATAGTTAAGAAATTAGCCCCTTCAAAAATTTTGTATATTTTGGCATTTGAGCTAGGTATTCCACTAGAGGCATGTTGATGTGGAGTGTCTTGAACCTTTTTAGAAATCTTGCAAACTGCTGATCATGCTTTTGTTTCTTCAATCTTTAAGGATATGGGACCAGGGGTTTATATGGTTCCAGTGGTGGTTGTTTTGGTTGTGATTATTTTGTCTTTTTCTTGACTTTTGTCTTGAACTTCTGGTTCCTTCTTTAATTGTACTTTAACCCATTCATCTTGTTGTTCCCTTTCCTTTTCCTTCTTCTTCTTTTCCTCATCCTCTACTGTTGCTTTTGGAGGTTGGATCTATGTTCCTCTTCTCAAGGTAATAGCTTTCAATTGTTTCCTTATGGTTCTTTTAGTGTTACTTGGAAGAGACCTTTGATTCCTAATAGATAGAGAATTCGCTAATTGCCCTACTTGCACCTCCAACTTTTGAGTGTGTGCGCAAGAGACTCACATGTGTGTATGTAAATGACGCACATAAGTTGCATTGTTCCTAATACAACTTTTAATCTTTTTGGGTTTTTAGGTATCCGATAAGTCACTTCAAATATTTTAAAGGTGTTTCTGGAACTTCAAATTATGAGTTTTAAGGATTTATGAGATGAGGTTGCACACTCAAATGATAAAAACATGTGTTTCTCATCCTTTTAAATCGACATCACTTCATCACTACACTATGTTGAAGGATTGTCGAAATTTGGAGTATGTCACTTGTAATATGCACTATGTTGATATTTTTTTTTTTTATAAAATATCATACTTAATTATCACTAAGATAAAAATTAGAATACCGAATTGTAAACTTTTAGAAATTTTAGACACTAAAATTATTCTTATCCCAGTATGTAATTCTTGTATTAATTGATGTGAATACCAAAATTGAGCGAGAGGTTAAAAAAATAAGAGAAATAGTGTACATAATTTTATTATTAATTTAATTATGAGTAATTGATTTATTTAAATTATTTTTCTAAGATAATAATATTTTTTAGATAAAAATTGTTAGAAGCATATTTAATTTTTTATTAGATAACATGTCAGTAAAATTTTAAAATATATTGATTGAAATTTATACGATAAAATGTGATGAAAGAAGTCTAATTTATCAAAAAAATAACACTCTTAAAAAAATAAAAAAATAACAAATTTATTTATAATAATAATATTTTTGATAAATTATTTCTTAGTGGTTTAATCAATTTTTTAGAATATAATTTTTTATTTATATATATATATAGTGCATTACTACTAATTTTATAATAATTAATATTTAATTTTGTAGAATTAAGATAATTTTAAAAAATTAAATGTATATCCTATTACTAAAATTATCTTAATTTTACAAAATTAAATGTTAATTATTGTAAAATTATTAATAATGCATTAATAACATAAATTTTTAACAAAATATTTGCGCATGATTTTGGTATGTGTGTATTATAATTATGAAGCTATAATTTTTTAAATTTTTTCAAATTTACAAAATTAAATTTTAACTATTGCAAAATTATTGATAATTTATTAATAGTATAGGTTTTAAATTAATTAGATTAAAAAATATATAAAATTCTAAAAAATTAAATATTAAATATTAAAAAATTATTAATATTGCATTAATAATATAAATTTTTAAATTGATCAAATTAAAATATGTATAAAATAATAGATTATAATTTATAAGAATATAATTTTTTTGAAAAAAAAAAAAAAAAATCCATTGGACGTCAAAGGCCAGATTCAGAAAAATGTACTGTAATAAATTCCGTCAAAAACAAATTGTAATAAGTTGAATAATGACAAGGCATGATCTCTTATGTCCCTTGCAGAACCCACTTAGCATTTGAGCTCAGGAAGAACAAGAACAGCATCCTCTTCGTCCTTTCCCCGTTCGTTTTCAAGGTAACTAAAGCACAACTTGATTTCTTTGTTTTTTTTGTCTTTTACGATTTCCCCTTATATGTGTTCATGATGTTCACGATTTCCCCTTATATTCTGGTTGATTTTGTCGATGATTCGGTTCAAAACAATGATCTTCCTTTGCCTTTCCAGTTAATCGCCTCATTTCACACCACTGCATGAACTCTTTCATTGCTTTTGAGATAGATTAGTTCCCTCAATTACTAGTGGAATTATTTCATTCTTTCCACTGCAATCTGAGATGAGATCACTTGGGACATAATGAAAAATAATAATAATAATAATAATAATTTATTTGCATTACCAACTTGCAGGTATCTTTTAGATTATGAGATTTTGAGTTTGTTGTCAATATTTCTTGCTTTGTTCATTGCTCTGCTTTCTGCAATTGCTTCAGCATCATCTTCGAATGGCTCGATC
>CATIWK010348051.1:0-11484 GCA_949634005.1 Mallotus japonicus
AGAGACCTCAAACTGAGGGAAGGTCAGGCAACCAATCAATTAACTCAAGAAAATGAAAGGGGAACAGATTGAGTAGAAGGGTTCATGCTATCAATAATTAATGGTGGTGAATAAACCACAAAAAGAAAAATTGTGAACATATATCGCACTCCAGTTGGTTACTGTAGCTTGTGCTCACATAATAATAACAATGGATTACCCACTAGTTCAGAGTAAAATGCCTCATTTCTCATTGCATTTGAAACACCTCATTATCACATCACCATTCACCACATCGTCTTTGAAAAAAAGAAAAAAAGAAAAAAAAAAAAACCCATGATTGGATTAATAGAAATGAAACATCTTGCACTCCTTGCTGGAAAAATGGCCAACTGGGTGTCAACCAAAAATTTTATTGGTCATTTTTTTCCTTTCTCATTTTAAGTATAATTATAGGTGAAACAATACAACAACCAACAAAATCAATTGCTTTGCACTTTTATGTTTTATGGACATTGGCATTTTTCCTCTTCATATGATTTTATTTATATTAGGTTTTTCAAGAAGACAAAAATTTATAATTACTAGGGTCCATTTTGATTGTGGTATGGGATTTGTTCAATCTTGAAAAAATTTAGTAATATTAACTGAGTTTGGTAGTCATAACGTGTTATTTACTTCCAAGAAATAAACTCCAATAAAAAATAAAATTAAAAAAATATATAAACAATAACAATCGTTTGATTAATCGATAAAAATTATTCTCATTTAAATGATGTTTCGAGTTTTAATTATGATACATATAATCGTGTGAAATAAATTGTTAGAATATTTTTACTGTCTTTATAGTCATATTTAAATTGAATTAAATCAGTTTAAAATTTAAAAAATTTTAAACAACAATAAATTAAAAAATTAGAAAATGTATGGAATATATTCTAAACCATTACTTAACTATTTTCTTATAAGTAGAAGCCAAAAAAACATGAACTTACATAGCGCCAATACGATACAATTGTCACGTAAACATGAAAATTGGTATGAGCAAAATTCATCAAATTAAAATTGAACTTAATTAATTGAAAACTGTTTAATGATTGCATAATGGTCCGGCAGAAAAAGTTATTGTTTCTATATTTTTTCTCTATAAAAAAGCTATTAATAACTTCATCTGTTCCCAACTGAAGACATATACCTAACCATTTGGACCATACCCTTGCAATTCTATAAATAAAAATTATGGGGGAAAAATAGGGAGGAATCTTTTTAAAGAGATAGCTGGACAAATGTAACAACTATATCAATATGAATTTTCATGAAAAAGAAAAGAGTAAAAAAAAAAAAAAAAGGGGATTGCTGAGGTAGATTATAGTTGTTGTTGATATTGATAACTAAAAGAGTGCTGATAGGGTTTAAAAAAAAAAAAAAAAAGTGCTGATAGACATAGCGGGCCATTACGTAGAGGCCACATTTTTTTTAATGAATTTTTTTTTGGTCAAAATTGCCCCCCTCTTACATGGGAGACAATTTATTTTGATTGGTTTTTTTAGTAAAATGACGCGGGATCCACTAATTTTTTTATTTACCGCTTTACAACGGTCCCGTGTCGTTTATCATTTTCCTAACTAAAATTGTCGATAGTAACTGTTGTTGATAGTGGATGTTGTAAATTAAGTCGTCTTGAAGACGATAATAAAAAAAAATAGGGCTTGGAGGCAGTCCATGTCAAATTTTAGTTCCATACTTACGTATAAATTAATTAAACTCTGCAGCTTGATGTAGTTAATATTATCTTCATGTATATACATATGATCATGTAAGAAATGCAATGTAATATGATGCAATTATGCATACATTTTGTAATATTTACATCAGTAAGCATGATTCAAGACTTCTATTAATTTGAATAGCCAAATGGTTCTTGCATTTGAATTTTTTTAATGGTCTAAGATGATGTTTAGAGTGGTTGGATTTTGGATAAATTAGTCTTATTTATTTACTTACTTCCCTATTGCCTATTAATCAATACATCTTAATTAATCGTTAATCGGTATGACCCATTACATTATTATATATATATATAAGATGTGAAATGTGAACATAACATATGTGATGTGTTTGTGTCTAGTCTCTCTCTACACTTAAATAATTAATTATCTTGTCTCTACACTAAAAAAAATAATTAATTGTTTGCTTGCGACAATATTTAAAAAGTGCACACTACATCAAACATCTACATCCGAGATTAGAACATTTAGCAAACAAACAATATTTCACTATCTTAATTGTTTCATTCAAGGTCTAAGAAGAGAAAATTAGTCCTTTTCTATATAATAAATAATTAAGCACAAATCTCATCTTCAATTGTTTTTTAATCTAAATTATTGGTATTCATAATTTAGTGAATTCTAATTAATTCAGTTCGATTCAAACTGAATTATATCTATGATAAAAATTTCACGATAACTCATTTAATACAACTATATATACGACAACTTGAAATTCAGACGTTGTTTAAGTGAGAACAACTCTTGTAATATATATCAATTAGTAGATGTTTTTGGCCTAATGACCCTAATTAAGAAAAGATAATGCAATTTGCACATATTTTTTTTTTATGCTTAACTCCTTCCATATACATCTGACATTATCAAAACTTAACACAAGGGTATGGAACACATCATCTACAGTTGACAAAAATATAGCAAAGATAGGGCCAAGTTACCTGCTAAATAATGGAATATATAACTATGTCACATTATTCAAGAAAATAGTTTAGAAAACAACATTTGAGATAAGATAGTACTAGACCTAGTACTGGTGCTTTGCCCGACATGGTTTGTAACTACCTTGTGGAGCTCAACCTCCTTCATGTTCCCCATATCGATCATGTTTTTCTGCACACATTTTCGTGGATGTAGATATGGTGGGTTTGGGCTTTTGTGTGACATGTACTATAGATCATGTGATGGGTCATGGCCCATAGAGATAGAAAATGAAGCAGATTATAAAGTAGAGTCCTTGTCCAATATGTGCTCCATGGACCGTGAATTATGTTTCAGTTACAATATTAGTTTTAATTTTATTATTTTTCTTCAATTATTTGTATCCTATTATATACTTTTCAATTATTTATTAGCACATGAAACCTTACTACTATTACTATTCTTTTTAATCTTGCAAATCTAACTATTTCTATATTCTATATTCCGTTTATCTTTTATTTTATTTTTTACTTTTTAATTAGGCTAATCGTATATTGTTTAACTTATAAATTAATAAAATAATCCTTATTTGTTGCATTTCTTACTAATGTTAATGTGAAAATTAAAACTTGACTATTTTTTACATATTGAGGTCGCAAAATAACTAGTAAGATATTATATACTACTTTTCAATTTTTATAGAAATTCATATTTGATAAAGAAGATCAATTATATTTGCAAATATTTTTCTCATATTATTTGTTAGATTTTTCAAAATTATTTCCATATGATTTATCGGAATCTTTGAAGATAATAATAAAGTTAATATCTCCACTACTTATATGAAATTGTATAGAATTATTTACTACATTACCAGTTTCAATAAAATCATTTTGATCATTATATTTTGTTATTTTCCTAATTCAAGTCATCTTTTATATTATGATATCAACAATTTTTAAAATATTGCTCTATTTGACTTCATTTACATTAAAAAAATAGTATTAACCACACGCATTAGATATGTGATATTTATGTCACTATTAAAAATATGTATATTTGTTTAACAATAAAAAAATTAAATTAATCGTAAAACTTGTTATTTTCTCAATTGAAATTTCTGTTATATATTTATTATATATCAATTTGTGGTTTAATTTAAATCATCTCCAAAGTATATAAAAATATATTTAATTTGATATGTTAACTTTACAATTTATGGTTGACCATAAAATAATATATGATGAACCAGAAATGTTTAATTTAGATTTTAAACCATAACCGTAATCTTTTTAAAACTTACAACCGGTTAAACTAATATAAAAGGTAACTTTTTTTTTTCAAATTAATTTTTTTAAAGGTAGCAATACCATTAAGGTATTGCAGAAAAATCCTATATGTAAATAACCATGTGCTTCGCACATGAACAAAAAATTTTTTTAGACTTGTGATGGTAAAGAAATTATTAAATATATATTTTGATATTATTAATATCGTTATTATTATTATTTAGTTAAATAAAATTTTTTAATAAAAAACAAGTGTTATATATTAATATAAAAATTTAATATTATAAATTTAATATAATTATAATTCATAAAATTTCGATAAGTCGTTTATTTTAATAATTGTATGTTATTTTTTCAATATTTTTTATAATTATTTTTTCAACTCTAGAATTAATTTTGTATAAAAATATTATAGTCATAATTAATTATATAAGAAATCATTTGTTATTTTCTTAATAAAAAATTTAAAAAATATAAATAAACAATAATTATACTACTTTTCTTATATAACAAAAATACTATTATCAAACAAATTATGTGCTATTTTAAAAAAATATAATTATAGATGCAAGAAAAATAAAAATTTTCATTAATTTAATTTCAATTCCTTACTTAAGAAAATTTAACTTAATAAGTTTTTAAAAATAAGAAGAGTATTTTTTTTAACTTATATGACAATCTAATTTTTCAATATTGATAGAGTCATTTTATAATATAGTAATTTATTACAAATTTAATAAATTTTCTATTTGAACAATTATACAACACTCTTTCAATATTTTTATCTAAATAATAATATAATTTTACAAACTTGATAGACTTATAATATAATATTTTATTATGTTCTTTCAAAATTTTCTATTCAAATAATTATACAACAATCTCTTAAAATTTTTGACGTTATTATTTTTTCATAATTAATTGTTTTACAAAATTTATTAATTTTGATTTCAATTGTTTACTTATTAAATTTTCATATGACTTATAAAATTCTATCATCTAATTTGATTTATATTAGATAAAATACCTAATTAAAATAGAAATATACATTTTTAAAAAATTTACAACTAAAATTTTAATTAATTTGATTTAATTTAATTTTGTTAGAGATGAAATAGAAGTTAACATAATTAAAATAGAAAACATGCTTTCAACTATATTAGAATTATATTTTAATTAAATCAATTTTTATTAGAGAAAAAATAGAAGTTAACCTAATTAGAATAAAAAATATACTTTCAATTAAATTAGAATTTTTGTTAGATATAAGATAGAAGCAAACCTAATTAAAATAGAAAATATACTTTCAATTAATTTAGAATTAAATGTTAATTAATTTAATTTTTATTAGAGATAATATAGAAGTTAACCTAATTGAAATAGAAAATAGACTTTCAATTAAATTAAAATTATATTTTAATTAATTTAATTTAATTTTTATTAATAAATGACTAAATTATCCAATATTTATATAATAATGAGTGAAATTTTTCGTAATTTTATCTATCTATGGTGTGTGCAATTTCATTGGTTGTGGTTAGGCATGCATTATGGCATTATCAAAACTTAATGTGATAATCTTTTACTTTAGTCACCACTTGCTACACCAGAAAACCACATTGGACTTCACTTCATCTCCCACTTAAAAAAAGCCCATATGTGAAATATCCCATCTTTGAAGACTGTTTCTTTCCCTTCACATTTTCTTTGTCAATGAAACACTCTCCTTCTACGTAAAATTTCGTGCCCTTTCTCTTTTTTTTTTTTTTTTTTGCTAAATTGCAATAGACTTTTTAATTATTATAATAAAATTTTAATAATTTAATCACTAAAATTATTAAAATTTTATCATAATTTTGCTCGCAGAGTAAAATTATTTTAATGGAGTCAAATTTCAATTTCAAACACCCAATTAAAAAAAAAAAAATACAACCATCACTTATTGTCTAAAAGTACTAAAATGATACAAAATGAATGAATTCAAACACTCAATTGCAAAACAAAAAAACGACTCATCAAAAATTGAAAAATTCAGACATCAAATTTGAATTTTTCCTATTGACCAATTAACTAGCTAGTTCATCTAAATCAATCGCATCGCCAACAACAAACTTTAGACAAGTAGATAGAATATCTGCAAGTACTGCTTTATAGCTATCATTGTCATTGGTGTTTTTACCCAGCTGTGAAGACTTTCGGGATTTTCTTCCACTGCGACTCTTATCCTGCCGTTGAGACGTTCCTGCTTCATTGCTATCATCGTCATTAGGCTTCACAAGCATCAAGTGTTCAGTGGAATGTCTATGGCATTCGCCGAACTCTTTTTTAACCCTCTGGAAATCCTTACTCTGTTTCCCCCAGGTATTCACCTCCTTAATCATATGATCATCTGGTTTAAAACTTTGCTCCCCATTTGTTTTAAAGGTCTGACAAATTTCATCCATTATGCAAGAGAATCGAGCTGGCTCTGAAACCATTTGGATGATACGTAAAAGGGCTTTGGCCGTGACCTTGACATCCCGGGTGGGATCAACGAATCCAAGCGTTTCGACGGCCTTCTGCAGTTTCGGTATGCCTAACTCAATATTAGTCTTATTTATTCCGACTATTCTTACAAGATCAATATAGCTTAGTCCCAGATTAAGAGGTACTACTCTCTTTGGCTTCCGCTTGAGATGTTCCACAAAACTGTCAAAATCTTTCTGACGGTCTCCTAATTGAAAGTGGTAACACGTATCTCTTACCCTGTAGCCCATAATATATAGGTCTACTCTGTCTAAAATTAAATCAACACTGGTGTTCCCATTTAAAAGGCTTACAAAAAACATCCGCTGATGGTTCTGATTTTTTTCCCCTCTAAACGAAGGCGGAGTAGGTAACACTGGCATTTGGTCATTTTCAGGTGACTGTATTAGGTAATGTGCCGCTCGATAACGTAAAAGGTACATGAATACCCTGAAGCTTTCCTCTGTGGCATCAACAAGGTTAAATATCGTCACCCCAAACTCCTCCTCGTCAATACTGAGGAAGTGGAGGCGGAACAATATTTTTGAGACAGCCTCCAGGGAGATGAAATCTAACAAGAGCAAGCTCCTTGGATCTTTCGTTTTCGATTTGGCTTCCATTGTTATGAGGTTCCTCTTTATCATCTGAGTTACTAGTGAGCTCAGATCCATAAATTCCTCCATAGCTCCTTCACTGCAAAAAAATTTTCACATGTAGTTGTAGTGAGATTTTCAAAAGCTATAACTCTCCGATCAGAAACCAAAATTAGTATTAAACATATGCTATATTATGAACGAGCGTAGGCTAAAGCTTGTATGAGTTCAAAATATCATAAACGGGCTTTTAAACCTGATAAAATAAAGCAAATATATATGAAAGGCATAATTGTACTGTGACAAGGCAATATATAATGTTAAGAATATGTAAGATAAAGAGTGTTTATAAATGTGGCACAAATTACCCATACTCATTTTTACCCACCCAAACCCATCCACTCTAATTATTCCATATTAATTAAATGGGTATAAA
This sequence comes from Mallotus japonicus, assembly GCA_949634005.1. Classification (NCBI taxonomy): domain Eukaryota; kingdom Viridiplantae; phylum Streptophyta; class Magnoliopsida; order Malpighiales; family Euphorbiaceae; genus Mallotus; species Mallotus japonicus. The sequence goes on from CATIWK010348051.1 coordinate 7,508, forward strand.
TCAATAATAATAGATTATATAAATCTTAGGGCTTTTAGTTTTGAAAAACAAGGTATGTTTTTAATAAAATTTTCCAAAGAAAACTAAAAAAATATAATTTATTGTTTAATTGTAATATTTTCTAATTTAGAAAATTATTTTCTAAATTTTCTAAATTATAAAAAGTTTTAGAAAACTAATAAAAAGATGTTTTTCAAGTTTTAAAATTAATATTTTGATATTACCACAATCTCCTCAGCCACCATAACCTCCGCTAGCATCACACCACCATAACTTCCACCGTCACCCCTACCTCCACTACCACCACAGACTCATGGTTGTAGCACCATCACCACAACTACCATAACCTCCATTATCTCCACAACTTCCGCCACCTCCACCGCCACCACCACAGCCTCCTGACATAGTGGTTGCACCACCACAACCTCCGCTACCAACACCACCACCACCACTACCTCCATGCACCACCACCACAATAGTCTCATGATTTCAAATTAAAATTAATTAAATGTGCGCATGATTTAAAATTTTTATAAAACAACTAAATTTAATATTAAATAATATCATATGAATTACAATAATAATTATTATTATATTAAATAGAAAGTTATTATAATAAATTTAATCATAAAAATAAAAAAAATATGAGAGCATGAAAAATTGTAAAATGAAAAGTAATAAAAAAATTGATTTTCTATTTTGAAAAATGAAAAACTGGAAAATAAAAAAAGAAAAAAAACTGAAAAATGAAAACGGAAAATATTGTTGAAAACTAAACAGCCCTTAAATTTTTTGTTATTTTCTTACCTATTAAAACTACTGGTTCATACCCACCCAACCCACCTATTTTGTCATCACATAAACAAGTAATATTTTGATTGAAAACTCAGGCAAAAACAACCAAAGACGGTAACATTCACAGCAATTATATAAAATTGGAGAACAGAACTATGATTGAAAATAAGCTAGAGATTAAGAAGACTCGAACCTTCTAAAATTTGAAGAGGAAGAAGATTTGCAGATTTTCAAGTCAAGACAACGAAAGCAAGCTTTTTTTTTTTTTTGACAAAATGAGGACTTTAATTAATCAACTGAAGCCTCTAAAAGCAAGAGAGACTCAATACAATGAGCAAACTGCCGAGAGGAGGAGCTAGTATGAGAATATGATGCTCAAGCTAACATATGAGAGCCACCACAAAAGCAAGCCCTAGTTTTACTTATAAAAGATCACTATGCGTGACCCCCAAGCCATTTCTAACATATATATATATATATATATAGAGAGAGAGAGAGAGGAGTGATACATATAAAGCGGCCCGCATATTTTACTTTTTTTTTTTATATAATTTGATGGAATTGCCCCCCTGCTTACATGGGGGGCAATTTCATTTTGATTTTTTTTTTAGTAATTTCCCCCCTTCCCCCCATTTTTTTTAATGGCCCGCTTACTAAACATTTTCGATATATATATATGTAAAAGATCACTATGCGTGACCCCCTAGTGTATATATATATTCTGGTTATATTTTATTTTGTGTTATAAAAGGTAGATTACGCGTGAGAATTTGAAAAATATGCAAGTTCTCTCTCGTCATATGATAAATGGGAGATTCATAAATAAATGAAATTTCATCAAACAAAAGCAATGCCCCGTGAATTACGGTAAAGCCTTCCGCCCCTTATGGAGTTATGGTCATTCGTTCTGTTAGCGCATAGGTTTAATTAAATAAGATAAGATACATACATACATACATAGGGGAAAGGTCCAATTTGGCCCCTGGATTTGTGACCTAGGAACACGTTTCCGCCGTGTGTTTTTTTTTTCCAATTGGAACTTCTGTTTTCGAAATCAAGGCATATTGAAACTTTCTGATTACAATCAAGTTTTATAATTTTTTTTTCGTACAATTAAGTCCTATAAACTACCAAGAAAATTAATTTTAACAGATACTAACAAATAAAATTGATAATTTTTTTATAAATATAAATATAATCTAATTATTAAATTTTAAAATTTTTTCAACCTAAATTTTTTTTAAAATTTTTCTATAATTTTTAAAAATTTAAAAATTAAGTTATATAAATTTCAAAAAATGACCAAATTTATTCGTTAATGTAAATAGAAAATTGATAATTGATCTAAAATTTAATTTTAATGGTTGAATAAAATTTTTTAAATTTTATTCATTAGTTTAAATTTTTAAATCTACACAATAATTTTTAAACCTACACAATAATTAATGAATAAAATTTTTTTATTCAACTATTAAAATTAAATTTTAGGTCAAACATCAATTCGCTATTCATATTAATGAATAAATTTGATCATTTTTTTTGAAATTCATATCACTTGATTTTAAAATTTTTAAGAATTTAAGAAATGTTTTTAAAAATTTAAGAAAAATTTTTAAAAATTATTTTTTAGGTTGAAAAACTTTTAAAATTAATAATTAGGTTATATATATATTTCAAAAAAAAATTATCAATTTTATTTATTAGTATCTGTTAAAATTAGTTTTTTTATTAGTTTATAGGACTTAATTGTACTAAGAAAAAGTTACAGAATTTGATTGTAGATGGAAAGTTTCAATATGCCTTAATTTCGAAAACATAAGTTCCAATTGGGCAAAAAAAAACACGCGAGGTGAAATGTGTTCTTAAGTCACAATTTCAGGGGGCAAATTGGACATTTCCCCTATATATATATATATATATATATAGTGGGGATCCACTTACACATATGTAAAACTAATATGTTTTACACAAAATCTCAACCATTGATTATAATACATCTAATGGTAAAAAAATCTTGTTACCTTTATTAAATATTACCTTAATTCTTTTTTCTATTAATTGTTTGTTTCCTCTTTTCAAAAAAAAAAAATTGTTTGTTTCCTATTCAAAACACTTTCCATTAATTATTTATTTCCTATCTAAAACACTTTTTATTAACACATTATGGTTTATAAAAAGAAAATTAATACAAATTCAGAATTTTTTTCAGGTGTCATTAACTAAAAATAAAATGATATAATACTGTGATTATAAAGTTTGACAAAATAATTATTAAATTAAATATGTATTATTATGCTAAAAAAATATGTATTATTAAATTATATTATTAATATTTTGGAATTATATCGAAATGAGTCAAAAATAGGACTGTTAAAAAAAAAGTCTTTCAATAGGTCTTTTATTGGGATTAAACAGCTCTGTATGTTAGTCGAAAAACTTGTTTCTTGGTTTTATTTTTTATGCCAAAGATAGAACAAGATCTAATAAATAAAAAAAGCGACTGTCTTAAAGCTTCAGTGTAGGTTGTGAAACTATATTTTCCCTATCTTTCTTCTCAACAAAATTTTTGCTCCATACACCATGAGTAAGCAACATCCAAACAAGTCGCCCTACTATTGATGCAATATTTTCAACAATTGTGATTAAACAAGCAATCAATGATGTTTTAACTTTAAATTGATGCCATATATATTTAAATTTATCTTTAGATATTAATTAGTGGGTTGTATTAAAAAAGATAATTAACTAATGGTAATGATGGATATTTCATTTAAATAAACAATATATATTTAACGGAATCTATTACGACTCTTTTTATTTCATTAAAAAAGAAAAGTAGAACTATTTCTTTTTTTTTTTAATTTTTCAATATTTTTCATCTCCAATAAATATTTTAATCTTTTTTTTGAACGAAAATATTTTTATGTCTTTATATATACATATATCATTAGTTTCAATTTATTTATGTTGTATACTTATAGTATATAGGAAAGAAACAATTAATGAAATTAAACAAAGGATATAGGTTTTTTAATAAGGTAATGTTTAATAAAGGTAACCATATTTTTTGACCATTAGATATATTATAATCAATGATTGAAATTTTGTGTAAAACATATTAGTTTTACACATGTAAATGGATCCCCACGCTATATATATAAATATATATACAAATATATATA